>AWOL01S0074551.1:0-14828 GCA_000715115.1 Nicotiana otophora | reverse complement strand
TCAAATCTTGAAATCATGGATTAAACCACCTTGTGCACACAATTTTCTAAATGTACTCTGCTCAGTCACTAATAAAACATATATAATGGTGATATGCAAATACATCAGGTAACCAACCAAGGAAANATAAGTAAGATTTATAAATGATTCTCCCTAATCATATGTGTAGTTCATAATTGCAACAAGTGCATAACAGTGATATGATCAAATCTTGAAATCATGGATTAAACCACCTTGTGCACACAATTTTCTAAATGTACTCTGCTCCGTCACTAATAAAACATATATAATGGTGATATGCAAATAAATCAGGTAACCAACCAAGGAAATTATAAGTGAAGAAGAAATGCAATAAACTAATATAAATCTGTTGAAGCGCTCAATCCGATATAAATAGTTATCACAATACGCCTCTAAGTCCCACATCAGAATTTCAATAATCGAACCAAACCACCAATCAGCCTTCCCAATGCACACATCAACCAGAAACCTGTCGGTTTCCCACAATCCATATGTACACCATCAAGAAGGAACACGAGAGCATAACCCTAGGGGGAAGATCCATATCCATACGCTGCACGGACAACTCACGTTATAATAATATCAACCGCACGGACAACTCACATGCCAATAACAACAATATTCGAATCCGCATGGACTAGTCACGTGCTAAGAATATTAACCGAATAGACAACTCACATATTGCACAGAAAGCTCACGTGCCAATATCACAATCTGTACAACGTGGTCACAAGCTCAATATCACAATCCACCCAATGTGGTCACATGCTCAATATCACAATCCGTCTGACGTGGTCACATGTTCAATATCACAATTTTCCCGGCATAGTCATGGGCTACTAGTCAAATCATATTACACGGAAAGCAGATATAGAAGAATACATGTACATGATCAATGGGCATCAAATTTCATACTCCGGAACTATTATAAGTAACATGTTAAGGTGTATGCATGTTTAAAGTGTACTATCATAACTCAAATCAGATAATTACATCACGAAAGTAGCAATTATCAGGTTCAGTCAGGAAATTAACCTCTATGTAACCTCAAACATGGCTCAAATATCTCATAACGGGGTACAAGTATAAGAAACATCACAGCATAATGCGTAGCAATATATTCAAGATATATCATAGCCTGAGCACTACCCCGAGCATGCATAAATACCCTAATGCATGAACATGGGCTCAACCCCGCACATGTGCGCCACCCGTGGCGTGTAGATATCACAAATAACTCAAGAGACTAGTGTCTCAACCATGTTAAGGTAAGATACTTACCTCAAGTGAGGCAAATCAATATTCTTGAAGCACCAACCCGAAACAATCGACCTCCGAACCGCTCGAACCTATCCAAAAACAACTCAAAAACATCAAATAATGTCATAGGAAACAAACCCTAACAATAAAGGTCGAATCTCTAATCAAATACCCAAAGTCAACAAACATGTTAACTTGGGCCGGTATATTGTAACCCAACAAAACTCACAAATTCTGGCAACCCATTTGAATAAGAGTTCAACCATACTAGTTTTACTGAAATCCGACTCTGAATCGATGTTCAAATTCCAAATATTCACTTTAGAAATGTTTTGAGAAAAACATCAAATTTATCTTTTAAATTCATTATGTAAATGCCCAAATCAAAGATGGAATCATGTAGTACAATCAAATATGAGTAAAAGAATGTCACGACCCAAATCAGAGGGCCACGACGGGCACCCGGTGCCTTACTCAACCGAGTACCAACATAACGTATCTTTATTATCACACCATCATAGGTAAATGGGCTAGAAGAGTCGTTATGAGATAACTAGAATAAAACTTAAGGGAATACTAGATATTGGACAACCCAACATGATATAAAAACTTATACATGTAACATACATACATGTAAGGCCGACATGGTCATTTATACAATCAATACATAGGCCAACAAGGCCATACAAGTATCAATATACATGACACCTGTCTACAAGCCTCTAAGATTACATAAACAACATAATGGTTGGGACAGGGTCCCGTCGTACCAATCAATACAAGTCCAAATCATACTGACCAAATAGGTAACTTCGAAGCAAGTGGAGTGCACCAACACCTTTCGCTGAGCTGATATCCTACTAGGACGACTGTCAGCGAACTATCGAGACATATGGGTATGAAACACTGCATCTCTAGGAAAAAGGAACGTTAGTACAAATAAAGTACCGCATATGTAAGGCATGAAAGCGGTATATAAAAGACATGAAAGAAACATGGAGTGAAAACTCAACCTATAAGTCTGAATAGCTCTGTGAATCATTACATTTATAATGTCATGCATATGTGCATAAATGTCATATCATGCATGGGTATATGCGTACATAACATCATCAAACCTCTAAGGGCATCCCATCATATCATCTCGGCCTCTATGGGCGAATCATCAACGTATACCAGTTGATCAGGTGGTGGTGTGTATATCACCCCATAACCTTTCTCCATACCCCATATACATATAATATACGCGTTTATAACACCATCTAGTCATGGGTCAATATACATGTATAAATGAATGCAATGCATAATGAAGTAAGTCACTAAGATCTATCAGAGTATCATAAGATCATTATGCCTTCGGATAAACTTTATCAACTTACGTATTTTCTTAGACCCATGAACAAACGATATAATAATAGGACACATGGGGAATCAAGAACATTGGAACCGCTAGTACTTATATGAACAGGTCTTTAATGAAAGTTGCGCGTTTGCTTGTTTCATTTGTGTCATATGGATAATGCCAAAAGGAAAAAAGAGATAGCTTTAATATACCTCAAGTCGTCAATGCAACTCCATAACAAGCTTACGACAACTAGCGCGGAAACCCTATAATAATGAAATAGATGTACAACTTAGATAGTATTTGTATATCACGTATCTCAAATGATAAATCGATTCAAAAGTAAAACGGACAGCATTTCCCCTGATGTTTCTGCTACCTCAAGCCAACTATAGGCGAGATACAAACACAATACAATCAGCACCTCAAAAACAACCCAACTACAATTCAGGACCTTGAAAAGAACAAAACCCCCAAATATACCATAACACACCCAATCAACAAGTTATCAATTAGCCTGAAATTGCAATGACGAGCGACCATCCTACTACCCTACCACATGTGGCATTTCTCTGCACCCTTTTATCCTTCCAAACTCAATAAATAAGTAGCACAATAGCCCAACAGGAGTGGACTACAAGACAGTCTACTAAAAGTAAAATAAATCGAACTCACGGCTTCCGATCACCGTCCCGTGAATGCTAACTATTAGGAAATGAATGTATCAACATTCCTTGATATTTAAAGCTTAAATACAGAAATTAGACGTTTTCTTAACTATTAAGTACCTTGTAAAACTCAAACTACAACGAACAAGAGAGATATAGCGATACTTACGTCGTAGGGATCATTCTAATGTTATCTCTTCTTTATTTCATACATGGGATGTTAATCTTCTTTGAATCCCTAGAAGAGATCTTATAGATATGTCTATGGAAGTTCTCTGGTCGTGTTCTATGGATAAATGAAAATAAAGACGGCCTAAGACCTATGTATATCAACATTGGAAATGTCACAGAGGTGCTAGCTTGGCACCCTAGCACTGGCCCATCTTCCGACATTTGTTTTTATCTCGATGTCATATGAATGAACGGTTAAGTGAGTTGGAAACTAAATTCCAAGACCTTAAATTTGGTATATAATATGTCCCAAAATACCTCATATAACACACGAAATGTATTCCTCAAAACGCTTCAGTGACACACCTACTTTTCACCAATGCAGTCTGCGTAGTCTCGCGAAACTGCAAATATCTCTCTACTTTGATGTCGTATCGATAAACGGTTTAATGTGTTAGAAACTAAACAGGTAGATATTCAATTTTATATTTATATAATACAGTAATCCCAAGTATATTGCGAGAAAAGATCCGCTATATTTGACCTAATATTTAGCACATTTATGAATGTAACTTGTGAAGGCCTTTGCCAACTTTTGTTCCACAACTCGCTTGCCTTTAAAACGTAATACACGACTATCACAAGAATAAAATAAATCATAACATAACCTCTTTAGCATGTTAAAAACCCTAGTTTCAACCCAAAGTACATGTTATAACATTCCAAACTTGATGACTTTCGATGAAACTTATTTTCTTCAATTGGTTTAGCTTCTAATCTTTCCAACCCTCTTGGTACTTGTTAATCATGTTCTCATTTCTGAGATTACATCAATTGACTTACAAATACTCTCATGTACGAAGATATAGGGTGTAACATCATTCCCCCTTTGGAACATTCGTCCCCGAATGTTGATTGATGCACTTATCAGTCTCATAACCCATAGCTCTTACGAATATATTAATATTGTCCTTTCCATCTAGGCAATTTTGTGAATAAATCCCAAGGCCAGGGAATTACCACCTTTAGGCCCCTTTTTCACACCATGACTTGTTGTTCGAATTCTTCCAATCTCGTAGCTGTTGGTACATTCTATCATGTAGCCTGTATGACTCTGACCATGGAAGAGACTATGTGAATCTTCTCTCCTTTGTTCTCAATATTTTAACCAATATCTAGGCCTTACCTTATGAATATTATTGAACTATGACAAGCTGTCCCTCTGGGTATCTATAGGTACACTGGAGTTCTTCCCTCGGTACTTTGTTAATCTTACGACTATTGATATAACTTGTTTTATAGTGTTGGTTATCTATGCTTATGGGTTTGCTAAAGCTAGGTAGGTCACACTAAACCATATCTCTTACTTCGGTTTATTATTATCGAGGTCTGCTGCCCAACTCCATGTTACTCTCTCGCTACTTATCTTATATGTATGAATCTAAGTACTTTAGTTCTTTCTCATTAATGTTCATCTTAAGAATGACGGCCTAATCTCAACTCATATTTTCTAACTTTTTTCCATCCATTGTTGATTCACTTTTATATTGATCAAAATCTACCACTGATAACTTGAAACCTCTTACGTAATACATTGTCACTAGGGCTCACGTTACATCGGGGGACATTTGAAATGATTTGCTTAATCCGCTGTCATGACCCAAATCGATGGGCCATGACGGGCATCCGATGCCTTATTCAATTAAGTGCCAATGTAACGTATCTTTCTTATTACATCATCATATACACGTGATATACGGGCCTAATAGGCCAACATGATCATTAATAAACTCAAAACATAGGCCGACAAGGCCGTACAATCTTTCATATACATGACATCTGTCTACAAGCCTCTAAGAATATATAATTGTCATAAAGGTTGGGACAAAGCCCCGTCATACCAAACAATACACATCTAAATCTTAGTGACCAAACAAGCAACTACGGAGCAAATGGAGTGCACCGACATCTTCCGCCGAGCTGATCGCCTACTTGGAGGATTCTTGACCTGTCTATCGAGACCTGCAGGCATGAAACACAGCGTCCCCAAGCAAAAGGGATGTTAGTACAAATAATGTACCGAGCATGTAAGGAGTGAAATCAATAAATAATAGAAATGAGAGAAACATGGAGTAAAAGACTCGACATGTATGTCTACATAGCTCTGTGAATCATTTCATTTTTTATAACATCATGTATGTGTATAAATGTAATACCATGCATAGGTATATGTGTTCATAACATCATCAAGCCTCTGAGGGCATCCCATTACAGCATTTCGGCCATTGTGGGCAAATCATCAACGTATACCAGCTGATCAGGTGGTGGTGCGTATATAACTCTGTATCCTTTAATCCCATATCCCATATGAATATAATATACATATATACGCGTATATAATGCCATATGGTCATGGGTCAATGTACATGTATAAATGCATAAAATGCATAAGGAATACATTAATAAGATTTTCTCAGAATGCCATAAAAATCAATATGCCTTTCGGATAAACTTTATCAAATACGTATTTTTCTGAGACCTATGAACAAAAGATATAATAATAAACTTATGGGAGAATAAGAATATACACATCTCTAGTATTTCTATGAATAGAGTAATTTATGGAAGTTGTGCATTTGCTCATTTCGTTTGTGTCGTACAGATCATACCAAAAAGAAAGAAGGGATAGCCTTAACATACCTGAGTTGATTCTCTGGATAATCCCATAACACCCGTTAATTGCGACAAAACATGGAACAAGTCATATGAAAAGCTCTAAGCAATGACGTTGCTATGCAAAGAAAATCTTGGCTGAAACCTTTCCTTAAGGACTTAGCAACAACGTTGCTATTTGGAAAGTTAATTAATGTTGCTAGCGTTGGAATCCTTTGTGTTCTAATTCAAGCATAATTCTCTTGATTTTTGAGAAGTCTTTCACTAAGTGAGGGTGGACCCCACTTTGTGGCTTAGTTAGCAAAAACATTTTCCATGTTTTTCCACATTTCATGTCAATTCAAGAGTCACATTTATATAAAGTCTTTGGCTGCCACGTTAATGGGGTTAAAACTTTATCCAAAATCATTATTAATCAACCACTAATCCCTTGATTAACTTAATAATCTCCCACTATCCAATAATTAACCAATTACCCACATAATCAAGAATTATCTCAAATTACTGAAAATACAACTCATTTGAACACATCTTATACACCTCACTATCATGGTCATGTGGTACCTTGTATGGCACTAGTCCATAAATACCGAATATTTTAGCTCGGTCCGTATATTATCCCAACATGTTAAACTTTGACGAAAATTAATTTTCTTTGATTTTCTTACCCTCTCACCTTCACGAATTTACTCATCACTTGTTTGAAATAGCATAATGCTTATAATCTCTAAATAATCCAATTCTCAAACTTACGTCGATTAGCTTACGACGAAATTGTAACATACGCAAATGCGGGAAGTAACATCTCATTTCCGAGCTTTCACAAATTTATTTATGGTGTACTTTCACGTACAAAACAATATGGGGTGTAATATTATTCCCCCCTTTGGAACATTCGTCCTCGAATGTTGACTGATGCACTTATCACTCTCATAACCCATAGCTCTTGCGAATACTGTAGTACTCCTCTTGAAATCTAGGCAACTGTTCTGTGAATGAATCCCAAAGGCCAGGGAATTCCCCCCTTTTGGCCTCTTTATCACACCACGACTCGTGGTTGGAATCCTTCCAATCTTGTAATTGTTGCTACCTTTTATCATCCAGCATGTACGACTCAGACTTTGTAAGTGCGCCTATGCGACTCCTCTCTCCTTCTTCCTCCAGCTTTTAGCAAATCTCTAGACCTCACTTTGTAAACATATACAGAGCTTAATAAGATGTTCCTCTGGGCATCTATACTGAAGTTCTTCACTCAGTACTTTGTCAAACATTCGAATATTGCCATATCTTATTTCGTACTTTGTAACTTCTATCCATTCATTATTGATTTACCTAAATATTGGTCTACAATCTACCCCTGATATCTTGAAAATTCTTACGTAAAACATTGCCACTAGGGCTTACATTTCATCGAGGAGTATTCGAAGTGATTTTCCTGATCCACTTAGCGGCGATATTGTACTTCAATAACCGTACTTTATAGCATCTCAATATGACTCACTTACATGGGCATTTTAATCATGTACAATTCATGAAATCCTTTCAAATCATCACTAAATCGAAGGTCCAAATATCATCCTTCATTTATCGCAAGTATACCCTCATTTTACTATCAGGCCAACATTCCATCTCTTTTAAATGCTATTAGTCTTAGACTCCTTTGAGTTCATTCAGGCTATACTGAGCTTTCTATAACTTAGAGAAACCATCAGCTCTCTTGTTTTCATGGGCTTAATACTAAGGACTTATCCATTCTCATCACCTCCTCACTCGCCCTTTCTTATCCTTACTCTTGTCTTCCTAAAACCTTGTCGCTTTACCATACTTTAGCTTGCCACCTACACATATCTAGTTATGCTACTCGCAACCTTCTTTCAACTTGCTTGCACCATAGATTACCCGGTGTTATTTTGGAACATCAAGTGAGACATCACATCATCTCAAACTCTTCTTTAGTCTCTTAACTAAGCCTCTCGGTACCTAGAAACCATAGGATGGAAGATATATGCCATTGAGAGATATCAGTATTGATACCCCTACAGTTGAGTCAGTCCCAGTAGTGAGGGACTTTCTAGATGTGTTTCCAGCTGATCTTCCGGGTATGCCGCCAGACATNAGATATTGATTTTGTTGCCGGGCACTCTGCCCATCTCTATTCCTCCAAATTATATGGCTTCTCCTGAGTTGAAGGGTCAATTATAGGAATTGCTTGATAATGGCTTTATTCTCCCCAGTGTGTCACCTTGGGGTGCTCCTGTCTTATTTGTGAAGAAGAAGGATGGTTTTATGCAGATGTGTATTGATTACCGCCAGTTCAACAAAGACACAGTGAACAACATGTATCCATTACCTCGTACTGATGAATTGTTTGATCAATTATAGGGTGCCAGAGTGTTCTCCAAGATTGACTTACATTCAGGCTATCATTAGTTAAAGATTCGGGAGCCAGATATCTCGAAGACTGCCTTCAGGACTCGATATGGTCACTAGGAGTTCCTTGTGATGTCTTTTGGGCTGACCAATGCCCCAACAACATTTATGCACTTGATGCACAATTTAATTCGATCCTATCTTGACTTATTCGTCATTGTGTTTATTGACGATATTCTGCTGTACTCCCGGACTCGGGTGGATCATGAGCAACACCTGAGGACTGTGCTTCATGATTAGAGAGAAAAGAAGTTATATTCAAAATTTTCTAAGTGTGAGTTTTGGCTAGGCTCAGTGGCATTCTTGGGCCATGTAGTATCGAGTGATGGGATCAAGGTGGATCCGAACAAGGTGGAAGGAGTGTAGAGTTGGCCTAGACCATCATCGACTACGGAGATCTGGAGTTTTCTTGGTTTGGCGGGTTACTACTGTCGTTTTGTCATTTTGGAAGTAGTGCAGAGTTGGCAGCACCTACGACCAGGCTGACCCAGAAGGGTGCTCCGTTCAGGTGGACACAAGAGTTTGAGGAGAGCTTTCAGATGCTTAAGATGGCTTTGACTTTAGCCCCAGTATTGGTATTGCCTACAGGTTCGGGGTCTTATATCGTATATTATGATGCATCGTGGATTGGCCTTAGCATAGTGCTGATGCAGGATGGTAGGGTGATTGCCTGCGCGTCCAGACAACTGAAGGTACATGAGAAGAACTATCATGTTCATGACCTTGATTTAGCAACTATTGTTCATGACGTGAAGAATTGGCGGCACTATTTGTACGGTGTTCCATATGAGATTTACACCGATCATCGGAGTTTGCAGCATATGTTCAAGCAAATGGATATCTGGCATCAGTGGAGGTGGTTGGAACTACTTAAGGACTATGATATCACCATCTTGTACCACCCGGGGAAGCCCAATGTGGTGGCTGATGCTTTGAGTTGCCGTGCGGAGAGTTTGGGGAGTTTAGCATATATTCCAGTAACAAAGAGACCCTTAGCATCGGATGTTCAGGCCTTAGCCAGCCAGTTTATGAGATTGGATATTTCTAAGCCGCGTCGACTGTTGGCTTGTGTGGCCTCTCGGTCTTCCCTTTATGATCGCATCAGGGAGCATTACTATAATGACCGCCACCTGCTTGTCCTTAAGGACACGGTTCAACACGGAGATGCTAAGGAGGTCACAATTGGGGATAATGGCGTATTGAGGATGCAGGGCCAGCTATGTATGCCTAATGTAGATGGTTTGCGTGAGTTTATTCTTCAGGAGGCTCATAGCTCGCGGTACTCTATTCATCCGGGTACCGCAAAGATGTATCAATAGTTGAGGCATCATTACTGGCGGAGGAGGATGAAGAAGGACATAGTGGAGTATGTGGCTCGGTGCCTAAAGTATCAGCAAGTGAAGTGTGAGCATCAGCGGCCGGGTGGGTTGCTTCAGAAGTTAAAGATTTCGGAGTGGAAATGGGAGCGGATCACAATGGATTTTGTTGTTAGACTCCCAAGGACTTAGCCAAGGTTTGATGCAGTTTGGGTGATTGTGGATAGGCTGACAAAGTCAGATCATTTCATTCCTGTGATGACTACTTATTCTTCAACGCAGTTGGCTCGAATTTACATCCGCGAGATCGTCAGGCTTCATGGCGTACCAATATTTATCATCTCTGACCGGGGTACGCAGTTTACAGCACGGTTACGGAGGGCTGTACAGTAGGAGATGGGTACTCGGGTCGTTTTGAGCACATCATTTCACCCTCAGACGGATGGACAGTCCGAGCACACTATTCACATACTGGAGGATATGATCCACGCTTGTGTGATAGAATTTAGGGGTGCTTGGGATTAGTTCTTGCCACTTGTGGAGTTTTCCTATAATAACAGTTATCAGTCAAGCATTCAGATGGCACCGTATGAGGCTCTGTATGGTGGGCGGTGTCGATCTCCAGTCGGTTGGTTCGAGCAGGGCAAGGCTATATTATTGGGTACACACTTGGTTCAGGATGCCTTGGATAAGGTAAAAGTGATTTAGGATCGACTTCGCACATCCCAATCCAGACAGAAGAGTTATGCGGATCGGAAGGTTCATGACATTGCATTCATGGTTTGAGAGCGAGTCTTGCTCCGGATTTTGCCTATGGAGGGCATTATGAGGTTCGGGAAGAAGGGAAAACTGAGCCCATGGTTTATCGGCCCATTTGAGGTGTTGCGATGCATTGGGGAAGTTGCTTATGAGCTTTCCTTGCCTCCCAGTCTGGCAGGGGTCCATCTAGTATTTCATGTTTTTATGCTCCGGAAGTATCATGGCGATCCGGCTCATGTATTGGATTTCAGCTCAGTCCAATTGGACAAGTATTTATCTTATGTTGAGGAGCTAGTGGCTATTTTGGACAGACAGGTTCGAAAGCTGCGGTCAAAGAACATTGCTTCCATGAAGGTTCAATGGAGGGGTCAGTCGGTCAAGGAGGTGACTTGGGAGACCGAGCATGTTATGCGCAACCGCTATCCTAGTCTTTTTACCACTTCAGGTATGTCTTTATGCTCATTCGAGGACGAAATATTATTTTTAGAGGAGAAAGATGTAATGACTTGGCCGGTTGTTTTAAGCGTTATAGCCCCATTCCCCTATTAACTTCTTCTTCCATATCTATTTCTACTATTATGACTTGCTTGGAGGGTTCGTTTTGGTTTTTGGAGTGTTTTGGGACACTTAGTCCCTAAATGGAGGTTTATGCCTTAAGATTTGGACCGTAGTCGGAACTGTGTGAAGACGATTCCGGAATGGAGTTCTATTAGTTTCGTGAGCTCCGTTAGGTGATTCTGGACTTAGGGACGTGTCCGGATAGTGTTTTGGAGGGCTATAGCTCATTTAGGCTTGAAATGGCGAAAGTCAATTTTTTGGAGATTTGGACCGATTGTGGAATTTTTGATAACGCGGTTGGATTTTGATTTCGGAAGTTGGAGTAGGTCCGTAGGGTTGAATATGACATGTGTACAAAATTGGGAGTCAATCGGACGTGGTTTGGTTGGTTTCGGTATCGGTTGCCGAATTTGGAAGTTTCAAGTTCTTTAAGTTTGAATCGGAGGATGATTTGTGATTTTAGTGTTGTTTAATGTGGTTTGAGGACTCGACTATGTTCGTATAGTGTTTTAGGATTGAGTGGTATGTTTGGTTGAGGTCCCGGGGACCTCGTGTGTGTTTTGAATACTTAACGGATGGAAACTCTGACTTGTGCAATATCTGACGTTGCTAGTTCTGGTGTTTCGCACCTGCGGTAGGGAGACCTTAGGTGCGGACTCGCACATGCAGAGAGAAGGGCGCAGGTTTTCTTTTGGTCATGGGAGCATGTGAGCGCAGATGCGAGATGCGATGTTGTGGTCGCAGAAGCGAATTTGAGGAGGAAGCTGAGGTGTCCAAGGTTCCGCAGAAGCGGATGACTGAGCACAGAAGCGCATCCGCAGGTGCGGAGGGTAGTGTGCAGGTGCAAAGCCTGGGAGTTTAATTAAACTCCGCATGTGCGGAGTCTTAGCCACAAAAGCGGTACCGTATGTGTGGTTGAAGGCTCGCAGGTGTGTGTTCACTGGTAGAAAAGGGGCCAAGTCGAGGGTTTGATTCATTTCTTAATTTTAGGATTTGGAAGCTCGGGATTTGGCGATGTTTCAAGGGTTTTGCAGAGATAGATTTAGGGTGTCCTCTTAATTTACCCCGTATTTGGGCATATCTCGCGGTTCCTTGGGTTACCCTATTTATGTTTCTACTTTTGTGGGAGATTCTCTTGTTGTTGATCGCGTGTATCGGTCGTGTTTGATTGCTCTTAGTGGTTTTGAGACCATAGCCGATTTATTATCAGTCAGCATGGTAGATTTTCATGTTATTTTGGGCATGGACTAGTTGTCGTCCCATTATGATATTCTTGATTATCACGCTAAAACCGTTACACTGGCTACGCCAGGCTTACCACAATTAGCGTGAAGAGGTACCTTAGAGTATACTCCTAGCAGAGTTATTTCATTTCTTGAAGCTCACGAATGGTTGAGAAGGGGTGTGACGCGTATCTAGCTTATGTGAGAGATGTCAGTATTGATACCCATACAGTTGAGTCAGTCCCAGTAGTAAGGGACTTTCCAGATGTGTTTCCAGCTGATCTTCCGGGCATGCCGCCCGACAGAGATATTGATTTTTGCATTGATTTGTTGTCGGGCACTCAGCCCTTCTTTATTCCTCCATATCGTATGGCTCCTCCTGAATTGAAGGGGCAGTTATAGGAGTTTCTTGATATGGGCTTTATTCTCCCCAGTGTGTCACCTTGGGGTGCTCCTGTCTTATTTGTGAAGAAGAAGGATGGTTTTATGCGGATGTGTATTGATTACCGCCAGTTGAAGAAAGTCACAGTGAAATACATGTATCCATTGCCTCGTATTGTTGACTTATTTGAATAATTACAGGGTGCCAGAGTGTTCTCCAAGATTGACTTACGTTCAGGCTATCATTAGTTAAAGATTCGGGAGCCAGAAATCCCGAAGACTGCCTTCAGGACTCGGTATGGTCACTACGAGTTCCTTGTGATGTCTTTTGGGCTGACCAATGCCCCAGTAGCATTTATGCGCTTGATGCACAATGTGTTTCGACCCTATCTTGACTTATTCGTCATTGTGTTTTTTGACGACATTCTGGTGTACTGCTGGACTCGGGAGGATCATGAGCAGCACTTGAGGACTATGCTTCATACTTTGAGAGAAAATAAGTTGTATGCAAAATTTTATAAGTGTGAGTTTTTGCTAGACTCAGTGGCATTCTTAGGCCATGTAGTATCGAGTGATGGGATGAAGGTGGATCTGAAGAAGGTGGAAGCAGTGCAGAGTTGGCCTAGACCGCTATCGGCTACGGAGATCTGGAGTTTTATTGGTTTGGTGGGTTACTACCGTCGTTTTGTAGTAGGATTCTCATCCATTGCAGCACCTATGACAAGGCTGACCTAGAAGGGGGCTCCGTTCAGGTGCAAAGAGGAGTGTGAGGAGAGCTTTCAGAAGCTCAAGACGGCTTTGACATCAGCCCGAGTATTGGTATTGCATATAGGTTCTGGGTTTTATACCGTATATTGTGATGCGTCGCGGATTTGTCTTGGCGCGGGGCTGATGCAAGACGGTAGGGTGATTGCCTACGCGTCCAGACAACTGAAGGTGCATGAGAAGAACTATCATGTCCATGACCTTGAGTTAGCAGCTATTGTTCATCCCCTAAAGATTTGGTGGCACTATTTGTACAGTGTTTCTTTGTGAGATTTACACCGATAATCGGAGTTTGCAGCTTCCGTTCAAGTAAAATGATCTTAAATTGCGTCAGCGGAGGTTGTTATAACTACTTAAGGACTATGACATCACCATCTTGTACCACCCGGGGAAGGCCAATGTGGTGGCCGACACTTTGAGTCACTGGGCGGAGAGTTTGGAGAGTTTAGCATATCTTCTAGCAGTAGAGAGACCCTTAGCATTGGATGTTCAGGTCTTAGCCATCCNCCCCTACAGTTGAGTCAGTCCCAGTAGTAAGGGACTTTCCAGATGTGTTTCCAGCTGATCTTCCGGGCATGCCGCCCGACAGAGATATTGATTTTTGCATTGATTTGTTGTCGGGCACTCAGCCCTTCTTTATTCCTCCATATCGTATGGCTCCTCCTGAATTGAAGGGGCAGTTATAGGAGTTTCTTGATATGGGCTTTATTCTCCCCAGTGTGTCACCTTGGGGTGCTCCTGTCTTATTTGTGAAGAAGAAGGATGGTTTTATGCGGATGTGTATTGATTACCGCCAGTTGAAGAAAGTCACAGTGAAATACATGTATCCATTGCCTCGTATTGTTGACTTATTTGAATAATTACAGGGTGCCAGAGTGTTCTCCAAGATTGACTTACGTTCAGGCTATCATTAGTTAAAGATTCGGGAGCCAGAAATCCCGAAGACTGCCTTCAGGACTCGGTATGGTCACTACGAGTTCCTTGTGATGTCTTTTGGGCTGACCAATGCCCCAGTAGCATTTATGCGCTTGATGCACAATGTGTTTCGACCCTATCTTGACTTATTCGTCATTGTGTTTTTTGACGACATTCTGGTGTACTGCTGGACTCGGGAGGATCATGAGCAGCACTTGAGGACTATGCTTCATACTTTGAGAGAAAATAAGTTGTATGCAAAATTTTATAAGTGTGAGTTTTGGCTAGACTCAGTGGCATTCTTAGGCCATGTAGTATCGAGTGATGGGATGAAGGTGGATCTGAA
>AWOL01S0074548.1:0-11538 GCA_000715115.1 Nicotiana otophora | reverse complement strand
TTTTTATTTTTTTTTTTTTTGGTGTAATGTCTTGTAGCTTTTTAAATTATCTTCTTCTTTTTTCACACTAAAGCAAATTATCTACATCCTTCTTTGGATTATCAATTCTCTTCCTACAAATAATCATTTATAATTTCTTCTGTTATAGGCTATTAGTTCTCGAAATGCATAACAAGTCTTCTCCTAATATGGAGGCGTTGTGTGACAGAAGCAGAGATGAAATTGCTGAAAAATATTACGGCAAAGGGCCAAATATACCCCTGTACATTCGAAAATGGTCTAAGAATACCTCTCGTTATACTGTTGGGTCATCTATACACCTCCCGTCATATTTTGGAGCAAATATACCCTTATTTTGGATGGAGTGTCCCGTGGAAGCACCAAATGAAAACGACTCATTTCTTTTTTTACCGGATTCGTTTTAAAAAATCCACCACCCAATCCATTTTAAAATTCAGTTTTTTCAGTTTTTTTAAAGCATATATTTTGTAGAAACTGGAATTTTTTTTTGTAAAAACTAAAAATAAATTTTTTTACAAAATATATATTTTAAAGTTTTTTCAGTTTTTTTAAAGTATTATTTTTGTAAAAATTGGTTTTTTTTGTTGTAAAAAATGAAAAACAAAACTCTCCTAAAGCAGTGAACTACATATGCATTAGTTTTAAAAAAACAAAATATTTTGCAAAATCTTTTTTTTTCTTCAGTTTTTATAAAAAAAATACTTTAAAAAACAGAAAAAATTGAAAAATATATATATTGCAAATTCCTTCTTTTTCTTTCAGTTTTTACAATATATATATATATATATTTCATTTTTTTCATTTTTTACAAAAAATATTCTTTTTCCTAGTTTTTACAAAAAATAATACTTTAAAAAAATAGAAAAAACTTAAAAAATATATATTTTGCAAATTCCTTTTTTTTTTCCAGTTTTTACAAAAAACAATTTCCAGTTTCTACAAAATATATGCTTTAAAAAAACTTTAAAAACTGAATTTTAAAACGGGTCGGGTGGTGGATTTTTAAAAACGGATCATGTAAAAAAAAAAAATGGGTCGTTTTCATTTGGTGCTGCCACGTGGCACTCCATCCAAAATAAGGGTATATTTGTTCCAAAGTATGACGGGAGGGGTATAGATGACCCAATAGTATAACGAGAGGTATTCTTAGACCATTTTCGAAAGTAAATGGGAATATTTGGCCCTTTGCCGAAAATATTATCATGTGTGAGTGACTTTACATATTATTTCATGGTGGATTATGAGTATATAGTAATTTGTGGAATAGATTTCTAATTCATACTAAATAATGTTTTTGATTATTCACATCATTGTGTGGCAATAAATAATTATACTAGATAATATTATATGCTTTGGTATAACTATATATGTAAAATTGAGTTAAATATTTATTATGTGTATTTACTATATATTTTATATTTTAATTAAATAAAATAAATAATAATAAAGTCTCTTATGATATATATTTAAGTTCATCTTTCTCTTTAAAATATTTATAAGACCTTGGTACTATCCTTTTTGGTAATTTAACACTCAAAAGCACTTTTTACAAAGATTGGCCAAACAGAATTTATTTATCAAATATCACAAAAAGTACTTCTTAAATGAATTGGCCAAACACAAACTGTTTTTTTTCAAAAGTACTTCTGAAAAAAGTACTTTTTAAAATAAGCAAATTTTGGTAGCTTGGCCAAACGGGCTCTTAGCTGATTTAGAGTAGCTCATAAGCATTAGGTGCTGAAAAATATTTTTAAGTGCTGAAACTGATTTAATAATTAAGCAGTTACGTGTTTGGATAAAAGTGCTGAAATTAATAATAAGCAACTGAAACTGTTTGATTAAAAAGTGTTGATAAGCTCTTTTTATATTAAAATGACTTAAATGGCCTTATAACAATTTACACTACTAAAAACGTCATTTTCTTCAAAATTTTAGATTCTACATAGTCTCAAATACAAAAATAACCTATTTATCATGTTATTTTAATTATAATAATGATTAGATAATATCATTTTTTACAAATATAGTTTATGTTATGATAAGTATACAATCATAAATTAGACTGGGTGAAGTATAAATTAACAAAAATTAAGAAAAAAGCTTAAATAATGCACACAGTATTTGTAGAGAAGAAACAAGCAATTAATATGTATTGTTTGTGGTAAATAAAATTAAGACATTCAACTATCATATATATCTTGAGCAATCAGATCACGAATTGACATCCAAATATTATTATCTCCTTGATTTTCTACATTTTTTTCATTTGCAACGTTGACTCTTGCGGATCTTCCAAGAGTGGCACATATCTCTCATTCTCAGCTTCTTGGAATGCATTGTCCACCTTACATTTCTTTCTAATGTAATTGTGAATCGCCATTGTAGCCAATACGATATCTCTTTGAGTGTCAATATGATAAAAAGACATATCTCACAAAATAGACCACATTGTTTTCCATACCCCAAATGTTCTCTCTACAATGTTTCTGTAAGAAGAATGCAAATAATTGAACATTTCTTTATGTCCATTTGGTGCTCACAATTGTCGTGTCGCACCTCGACGAAATTCTGCAAGGTGGTATCTCATATTATCCCCTTTATATGGAGACATATATCCCTTTATGTGTGAATATCATGCATCAACAAGATAATATTTGTCCCAGATGGATGTGAAAAATTCAGTTCGGGTCTACGAAGTGCCTCACCAAATATACGGTTATCATGAGCTGCTCCTTCTCACACAACCCATGCAAATGTAAAACACATATTAAAGTCGACAACAACAAGAATATTTTGAGTAGGATAACCTTTACGCCCAATATATTGTATCTCTTGACCTTGAGCCAATCTTGCTTTCACATGTGTCACATCAAGTGCTCCAATACAATACTAAAAATATATACATGCATAAACTAAATATAAGTTTACACTAGATAATTTTTTGAGTTAAAATGTAAAAATATAATAATGTAATTATTAAGAAATGTCACTTACTTTAAAGAAAAGGAGATACTGTGGATTACATGGCTTGTGATCTCCTGCACCATCATTATAACTTGGATATGGTTGAATTATGTCTCTTACAAGGTTACCAATAGCCTTTAGATCACTATGAAAATGCCTATGAATTATTTCTCCTGAATGTTGAAAAATCTCTTGTACCAATTGATTTATGGCACCATGTGCACAAATCATCAAGAACATCCCTAAATCCTCATAGATAGACATCCCAAGCGTGGGTTTAACACCATATTAATCAGTTAGCTCTTTGCTTAAATCAAGAAACAGTGACTTCCTCAATCGAAAATTTTTATAACACTGTAACAACCCGATCGGTCGTTTTGAGTATTACAACTCTATTTTTCCATTTACTGCTCAATTTATGCTTTACATTTGATTTATGACTTGCCGGGTTAGTTGGTTCGGATCCGGAAGGATTTCGGAGTAAATTGAGACACTTAGTCTCATAATTGAAAACTTGAGTTGAAAAAGTTGATCGAATATTGACTTATGTGTAAACGACCAGAAATTTAAATTTTGATGGTTCCGTTAGCTCCGTTGGGAGATTTTGGACTTAGGAGCGTGTCCAGATTGTGATTTGGATGTCCGTAGTGGAATTAGGATTGAAATGGCAAAAGTTTAATTTTTGGAAAGTTTGACCAGGGAGTTGACTTTTTGATATCGGGGTTGGAATGAGATTTTGGAAATTAAAACATGTTTGTTATGTCATTTATGACTTTTGTGCAAAATTTGAGGTTAATCGGACTTGATTTGATAGGTTTCGGCATCGAATGTAGAAGTTAGAATTTCTAAGTTTCATTAATCTTGAATTGGAGTATGATTCGTGATTTTAGCGTTGTTTGATGTGATTTGGAGTTTCGACTAAGTTCTTATAATATTTTAGGACTTGTTGGTATATTTGGTTGAGGTTCCGGGGGCCTCGGGTGAGTTTCGAAAGGTTAACAGATCAATTTTGGACTTGGAGGACTGATGAAGATTTTTTGGTGTCCAGCTCTGGTTTCCTTCTTCGCGTTCACGAGATAGGTCTCGCGTTCGCGAAAGGGAATTGGAGGCAGGCGAAGTTTTGTGCTTCGCGTTTGCGAAGCAATAGAAGCGTTCGCGAAGGGTAAATGCCAGTGTGCATCGCGAACGCGAGAGAGGAGACGCATTCGCGAAGAAGAGTGAGGGCTGGGGTGGACTTCACGCGTTCGCGATTGAGGCGTCGCGTTTACGAAGTCCTGGGATCACTGGTCATCGCTTTCGCGAGAGGACCCTCGCGTTCACGGATAATAAATTTTGGGCAGGACATTTTTGTGCTTCGCGAACGCGAGGCAAGGGTCGCGTTCGCGAAGAAGAAACCACTAGACAAAAAGTTGAAGTTCCGTCCCATTTTTCATTTTTACCGATGTGGAGCTCGGAGACAGAGGCGATATTTGGGAGATTTTCAAGAAAAATAACGGGGTAAGTGTTCTTAACTCAATATTGATTAAATTACCCGAATCCTTGGTTATTTTTAATATTTAATGGGTGAATTAAGTTGAAAAATTTAGAAAAGCCCTCTTGGTTTAATTTGAAGATTTGAGGGTCGAGTTGATATCGGAATTAGCTAAAATTGGTATGGTTAGACTCGTGGTGGAATGGACTTTCGGATTTTATAACTTTTGTCGGGTTCCGTGATGTGGGACCCATAGACGATTTTTGAGTTAAATTTCGGATTTTTGTGAAAATTTTATATTTTCATATGGATTTTGTTCCTATAATTTGTATTGACTGAATCAAATTAATTATGACTAGATTCGAGCCGATCGGAGTCGGAAAATCGAGGGAAAGGCATTCTTATTGACTGATTGATCTTGGCTTGAGGTAAGTAGCTTGTCTAACCATATGTGAGGGAAATTCCCTTACGATTTGATACTTTTGTAACATTTTGTGATATGTGAGCGCCGTGTACGCGAGGAGACGAGTGTATACACGGGCTAAATTTGAAAATATCGATTCTTGCTGAGTAATCTTATTTTAAATTCTTTAACTCAGTTGCTTTAGTATATGTATTGATCATGTTTAGTTTAGTATCACATGTCTACGTGTCCTAACTCTTACTTGCAATATGTGCAACATGCTTAGCTAAATTACCTGCTTATTTGATTTGATTTAAATCTTTAACTGTGAGATTCTTGCTATAAATTCGTTGTTTCCTTCGGATATCTTTTGCATATTTACTTTTGGACTACGAGGCGGTTCCTCAGGAGATCCCCATGTACGATATATTTACTTTTGGGACTACGAGGCGGTTCCTCGGGAGATCTCCCTGTACTGCATATTTACTTTTGGGACTACGAGGCGGTTCCTCGGGAGATTCCCATGTACCGCATATTTACTTTTGGGACTACGAGACGGTTCCCCAGGAGATCCCCCTGCACTGCATATTTACTTTTGGGACTACGAGACGGTTCCCCGGAAGATCTCCCTGCACTGCATATTTATTTTTGGGACTACGAGGCGGTACCTTGGGTGCACCTCTATTGTTTATCTCTATTTGCTGTGTTGTTCACTTCTTAGTCATTTCGTTATATTATTATATCCTCTGTTTTACTTTTCTATTATTTCTAGTAGGGCCTGACCTGGTCTCATCACTACTTTACCGAGGTTAGGCTTGACACTTATTGGGTACCGCTATGGTGTACGCATACTATATTTCAGCACATCTTTTTGTGTAGATCCGGGTACTTTTTACCAACCCGGATATCAATGAGCTACCTGTGTGCGGAGACTTCAAGGTACATCTGCCAGCGTCAGCAGAACTCAGAGTCTCCATCTATCCTTATCATGTTGTTTTCCTTATTTTAGCAGACTCTGATGTATAGAGACATTAGTATTTCTCTTAGAAGCTTGTGACTTATTTCTGCCGGGTTCTGGGAGATTGTAGTTTCTTTGACTTGCAGTTTTCATTTTGTTACAACTATTGAGGTTTGTGTTTCAGACTCTTATTATGTTATTCCGTAATTTGATAGGCTTACATGGTCTTAGAGACTAGGTGCCATCACGACATCGTACGGAGGGTGAATTGGGTTCGTGACAAACACCGAGTCTCATTTCCATGTAATATCTCTTGGATAAATATATTTTCAGTGCGTTTAGATGCACGAGATGGTTCCTTGCAAATGTATTTCTCATAATATATCAATATACTCTTACATGTTATTTGACATAGTGTTATCCATTCCTTATTTCTTGAGTTTCCTTTTCTTCATTTTCGTCATTTAATAAGTCATTGTTCCAGCATTCCATTAAACTGAAATGAAACAGACATATAAACTGTTATAAATTAAAAATGACAAATGATAACTTCAAAGTTGATAGTATAGTCATCTATTAATATAAAACACGTAATGTCTAAACAAGAAATGACTAAACCACCATTATGTCTAAACAGAAAATAAAACATTAAGAAAATATAACCTTTTGCACATACTTTAAAGGGCGAGTTCAAATGTCTAATGCTAATGTAATATGGGTAAGGCATCATCAACAACTTCTCAAATTGGATAAGATGTATTATTCGGTACGAAGGATCGTCGGTGGTTGTACTCCAACCAAGATTTTCTAGCTTCATCAGTAGACAACTTGAAAAATGCATGTCGCATCTATTTCTGTGTTAACAAATTCACAATACAATTAAAAATATCACTCCCTCCAAGAATACTAAGAATATTTTTTAAAATGTCCATGCCACATCTCAATGGTGGGCTCTAAAGATTTAGATGTGCATTTGTTAGACATGAACTCAATTAGGGAGTGTATCTCCTCTTTTAGCGATAATGAATTATTTTTTGTCTTGCGCTTTTTCACTTGACTGCCACTGCCACTGCCATCTATTGACTTTCTCTTTCTAAGTGATGGCTCAAAAAACGTAATTGAATCCGCATTCTGCAAGTCGTGACTTTCATCGTTTCTTTCATCCTTCCGTTGTTCTATGTCATTATCATAACTATCATTTGTTCCATCATCATCTTGATCTAACCCAACTTTAGACTCTTGTTCTTGATTTGTTGTACGTGCTCTCTCTCGCCGGTGACAATTATATCAGTAAATAAAGCATCGTAACGAAACCATATCAACGAAAAGTTTTTGTTGCTAAATTTTTTATATTTAGAATTCTCCTGTAAAAAAGAATTTAAAATTACTCTAAGCAAACAAACGAAACTAACAATTAAAAGAGTTATGAAATAATTATAGAAAAGGGCAAGCAATGTACCTTAATATTTTGCTCCCACCAATCATCATCTGCAATAATTATTTATCTTGTGGGATCCCATCCTAAACTTGTCTCACCTCTCATCAACTGCTTAAAAAGAGTCCATTCCGCTTTCATGTGATCCCAATGATTTTTATTTATTTTTTAGTATATTGTAATCCCGTCTTCTTATTGAACTTATTTACTATATTCTTCCATCAATCTTTAGGCAAGTAAGTGTTTGGCCTATTTTCTTTTCTAACTTCTTGCTCACACAATTCAATAAATTTTATGTGTGCATATTCATCTCACTTAGCATTATATCGTCCAAAAGTATTTGTGGCTATAAACATACACATATAATAATATTTATGCACAACTCAAAATAATCAAAGTTCAAATAAACGTCTTCTTATTTTTGTATGTCACATAATTTTAAAGTATAAATAATATTCAATATTATAATGAGACCAACTGTCTTAAACTTCTAGTGACTAACAAAACAAGAGAAAGTATGTACATCGATGACTTAATAGATAGAAGTACAAAAGCAAATATTAAAAAAAAATACGAGAAAACATGTAAGAAATAGCGACGACTTAAAAATACATACGAGAAAACATGTAAGAAATAGTGATGATATGATGACACAAAGTATCAGCTTTAAATTTGATAATTAATTCTGTGTTCTAATACCTCAAAAAGTACTATTTATCATTCTTCGACTCGCGTGCGCAGCCTTATAATTTTTTAGATTAAATTCCGAAATTCATTTTCAAAATTAACAGTGGGACCCACGTCTCGAATCCCGAAAAAACTCGCGAATTCCGAGCACCCATTCCGATACGAGTTCAACCATATAAAAATTATCCAATTCCGAGTATGGAATCATGATATAAATGAGTATGGAATCATGAAATATAATCAATATAGGATAAGGAACACTTACCCCAATATTTTCCTGTGAAAATCGCCCAAACATCGCCTAAATCTGAGACTTAAAATTCAAAAATGAGTAAAAATGGCGACTTCCGAATTTATGGGCTTTGCCCAGTCATTTTCGCATTTGCGGACATTCCTGTCGCACTTGCGAGATCCGCTTCTGCACAAAATGGCCGCACCTGTGAAGACCCCCATGCCAGCCCAGTCCCGCTTCTATGTGATTTTGTGCGCATCTGCGGACACGTTTCTGCGAGAAGCTGTCTGCTTCTGCGATCGAAGCCCAGCCACACCTGGGCGCATATGCGATGGCAGGCTCGCTTCGGCGAGCTCGCACTTGCGGTCAAAAAATCCGTAGGTGCGATTACACGAGAAGGCCAAATTTCAGATTTTTCCTTAAGTCCAATTCTTATTCCGATTTCGATTCGAATCACACTCGGGGTACTCAGGACCCCGTCTGAATATATCAAAAAATCCTGTAACGTAATACGGACTTACTCGGGGTCTAATATCATGTCAAACAACGCTAAAATTATAATTCACACTCGGATTCGAACTTTTGAGTTTTAAACATTTCAATTTGCAAACCTCGTGCCAAAACATATTAAATAAATCTGGAATGACTTCAAATTTAGCACACAAGTCATAAATGACATAACAGAGCTATTCAAATTTTCAGAATCGGATTCCGGCCCCGATATCAAAAAGTCAACTATGTGGTTAAACTTTTGGAAATCTTTAGCCTTAAAATTACTAGTTTCCGTTAGATGATCATAACTTGAGTTAGGGACCTCCAAATTAAATTTTGGACATACGCTCAAGTCCCAAATCACGATACGATCCTATCGGAACTATCAAAATACTGATTCGGGTTTGTTGACCAAAGTCAACTCAGTTGAGTTTTAAGCCTCTATTTCATATTTTAATCCATTTTTCACATAAAAACTTTCTGGAAAATTATACGGACTGCGCACGCGAGTCGAGGAATGATAAATAGTGCTTTTCGAAGTCTTATAACACATAATTAATTATCAAAATTTAAAGATGATACTTTGGGTCATCATTTTCTCCACCTTTAAAACAAACGTTCGTCCACGAACTGAGTTAGAAAAAGTACCTGAGCTGAAGAAAAGGTATGGATATTTACTCTGTATGTCTGACTCGGATTCCCAGGTAGATGCTTCTACAAGCTAACCTCTCCATTGCACCCGAACTGAAGGATAACTCTTAGACCTTAACTGCCGGACTTGCCGGGCTAGAATAGCCACCGGCTCCTCCTCGTAAGTCAAATCATTTTCCAATTGGACTAAGCTTAAATCTAAAATATGGGACGGAGCACCATCATATTTCCGGAACATAGACACATGGAACACCGGATGAACCGCTGATAAACTAGGTGGTAATGCAAGCTTGTAGGCTACTTCACCCACCCTTTCAAGAATTTCAAAGGGTCCAATATACCTAGGGCTCAAATTTCCCTTTTTTTCGAACCTCATTACACCTTTCATAGGTGAAACCCGGAGAAATATTCTCTCTCCAATCATGAATGCAATATCACAAACTTTACTGTCGGCATAACTCTTTTGCCTAGACTAAGTTGTGCGAAGTAAATCTTAAATAACCTTGACCTTATCTAAGGCATCTTGTACCAAATCAGCCTCAAAAGATATGGCGGGCCTATAACCGGTCTGTGCCGCAACAACTGGATGAACTACCCTAACTTGCGGGGCTGCTGGAGCATGATTCTGGGGAGCCATATGCTCCGGAGCGGGAGTAGTGGGAGTTCGTGCTCCTCCCTCAGCCTGTGAGATGGCTGGTGCCACTAGAAATATACCATTATAGGTCACGCCCTCCATAAGACTCACCAAACGGACTAGAGCGTCCTGAAGCACTTGAATAGCTATGAATCCTTCCGGGACCTTAACTAGTCCAACTGGTACATTCTGAACTGGAACCTCCTTCTGAAGGTCCACCTGAGGTTCTACAACATGAGCTGGTGCTAGAGCTCTAGACTGAGCTCTACCTCTGCCTCTGCCTCTGCCTCGACCTTTAGCACGACTTCGGCCTCGACCTCTACCCCTGGCCATAGTTGCCACCGGGGGCTCTGGTCCCTGTCCATCGGTAGATGTATTATATGTCCTCACCATCTGCGAGAGAATAAAAGTAGAATGGTTCAATCATCGATGATAGAATAAAATCGCACGACAGAATAAGAAAGAAGTGATATTGTTCTTAAACTTCATAGCCTTTGAGAGATAAGTACAGACGTTTGCGTACCGATCATTCAGAGTCTACTAAGCTTTCTCGTGACTCGTGAGACCTATGTAACCTAGTGCTCTGATACCATCTATCACGACCCGAAATTCCCACCTTCAGGACCGTGACGGCGCCTAACATTTCACTTGATAGAAAAGCCAACGTTATAATAATATTATGTATTTTAAAATAATTTTTAAATTTATTAATAACAAAAAACTAAATGCGGAAGTAAAGTTTGAAATGTAGTGAATAATTCATAAAAATAACGGTGTCTAAATACCATCCCAGAATTGGTGTCACAAGTGCACGAGTTTCTGAAATAATATAAATAAAGGTCTGAATAAAAAAAAGTTGTCTAGAAACAAACGCACAATTAAAGTAAAGTAGACGGGGACTTTAGAACTGCGGACGCCGTGCAGCTATACCTCAAGTTTCCTCTGGTAGCTGAAATCCGAGCAAGTCTATGGTACGCCGCTGGAACCAACTCCGACATATGCACAAAAAGTACAGAGTATAGTATCAGTACAACCGACCCCATGTATTGGTAAGTGCCGAGCCTAACCTCGACTAAGTAGTGACGAGGCTAAGGCATGCCACTTACATTAACCTGTACGTAATAATAGTAATAACCACAATCATAAAATTAAATTGAGGTAACTCATTTCTAATAGTTGAGGCCAACTCAGCAGTCATAACCAATTAGTACTTCAATCAATTTTCGTTGCAACGTGCAAGCCGCTCCCACAATATATTCATTTACAATCTTTCAATATATTTATTTTAATCAAGTATATATATAGACTTTTAAATAAGTCTGTTGCGACGTACAATCTGATCCCCGGATATGGAATTTTTAATAAGTGGGATCCACTGTTGATTTTTAAAATGAATTTCGAATTTTAATCCGGAAAAATAGTAAATTCATATGAAATTAATTCCTATGATTCGTATTGAGTACATCGAATTGTTTGTGAATAGATTTGATGCTTTTGGAGACAAATTCAAAAGGAAAAGCTGTTGTCGAATAATTTATTGGAATTTGCAAAGCGAGGTAAGTGTCGGGGTTAACCTTGACTTGAGGGAAT
>AWOL01S0074541.1:7145-28205 GCA_000715115.1 Nicotiana otophora | reverse complement strand
AATCTCATAATTTTTCAATTATTTCCTTTAAAGCATAAATTTCTCAATCTTGTATTCTACCTTTATATCTCCGAAAATTTCAAGCGTCAATATCAAATAAATAAGAAATACCATAAAATGCCAGGCATCGGTAGAAAGATTAGCTCGTGAATGTTCGGACTACTAGCGATATAACGTACGATTTTGCCAAGGTCGTTTGACCCGATTCGGAATAATATGTACACTACCGAGGGTCGTACGACACGAACCATAGATACATCTATATACTGCCGAGGCGTTCGGCCCGCTCCACAAGAAAAGAAAGGAAGTTACCGATTTATGAGACACGTGTTTACAATACCGTACATGGATACAAAATGAATATAATCTTTACCGTGTCTCAAATAACTTGCCCATAACTCAAAGTGTTAAGGCTTGGCCTCATATACATATATTTATTTCTAAATCAATTTCATTTATAACTTCAATTAATTAAGCCAGCAACATGAGTTCAAATCATTCAAATATTACAAAATAAGATCCTAAGTCTACCCGGACATAAACATGCTATAGTTATGTAGAGACTCTCATCACCTCGTGCGTACGTAGCACCCACAATTAGTTGCACATAACAATAAATATCACCTAGGGGTAGTTTCTCCCTCACAAGGTTAGACATGAGACTTACCTCGCTCCGAAGTTCCATAACCGGCTCCAAGGCCTCTCTAACACCTCAAACCAAAGCCCTTCGATCCAAAACTGTTCAAACAATGTGCAAACCAATCAAAATACATTCTAATACCCATAATTAATTAATTTAAACTATTTCCAACTCCGCTCGAAAAGTCGATAAGGTCAACCCTAGGGCCCACGTGCCCGGATTCAGAAAATAGTTAAAGATAAACTTTACCCATAATACCACAAACTCAAATATATAATTTATTCTCAATTCCATGTCCACTTTCGTGGTCAAAATCCTAAAATACCAAATTTTAGGTTTTCTACCAAAATCCCAAATTTTCCTAAATTTTGCTCCTTAAATTCACATATAAACCTTACATTAATCTCATTACAAGTGGGAAATTACTTACCTTGTATTACATGATGAAAACTCCTCAAAATCGCCCAAGAACCGAGCTCCAAAAATTCCAAATGAAAATGACGAAATGACCAAGTTCGACCCCCTTATGTTTTGCCTAGTTTCCACTTCCGCGGACATATTTGCGCATCTCCGGCCTCATTTTTGCGAGCCATAATACGCATCTGCGGAGTACACTGCCCAACCGAGACCTCGCATCTGCGGAAGCATTTTCGCTTCTGCGTAGGCGCTTCTGCGATGGCCAAGCGCGCATCTGCGGACCAGCCGCTTCTGCATTTTCATTTCTCGCTACTGCGATTCCGCAGGTGCGGGAATTTCTTCGCACCAGCAACCACTTCCTTGTCCCTTCCCATATCTCTTCTTCGAGCTTGACCTCGCTTCTACGATATCGCTTCTGCAACCAAGACATCGCAAAACCGATTGACTTCAAACTTCTATTCGACGCTGAAACCTATCAAATCAAGTCCGATTGACCTCAAATTTTGCACACAAGTCACAATTGACATAACGAAGATACTTCAAGACTCGAAACCCCAAACGGATATCGATAACATAAAAATTCACTTCCAACCAAACTTGTGAAATTCTTAAACTTTCAAAATGTTAACTTTCCATAATAAACACCAAAATGCTCCCGGGTGATCCGATACTCAACCCGAACATACGCTCAAGTTCGAAATCATCATACGAACCTATTGGAACCTTCAAATCCCGATTCCGAGGTCGTTTACTCAAAAAATCAAACCTTAGCCAATTCTTCGAACTTAAAGCTTCCGAAATTAGAATTGTCTTTCCAAATTAACTCCGAACTTCCTGAAGTTCATTTCCGACCGCACGTACAAGTCATAATACCCGAAGTGAAGCTACTCAATTCCTCAAACCGTCAAACGATGCGCTAGAGCTCAATACAACTGGTCGGATCATTACATTCTCGCTCACTTAAACATATGTTCGTCCTCGAACGTGCTAAGGACCGCTCTGGAGTTGTCCAAAATCACTGTTTAATACCTTGTGCACTTACACGTGCCACCACATTCCAGTTGAACACATTATTTCAAGCCAGACTGAAAATCCTCCCTATAACCTTACCTAACAAGCTTTAGAACCAAGTTCCAACTTCCGAATTTCTTTATAAGGCCTGATTCTAACACACGAACATCATACCTATCACCACGCACTGTACCAAAATATGACCATACACCTTTGCTGAATTCACACCATGCATCGTATAATTCACAGGCCCATAATACACCCTTCGACCACAACAACTGAATCTCACGACTCTGATGCTTGCAATACGCCTCATAACAGATGTGAGCCATGGTCCAATTCTCGCAATACTGCCACGACGAAAGAGATGTGTAGAAACTCATAACCACCTGCCAAATCAATAAATCATGGAGTCTCTCCTCCTGACAAGAATCATTACCTCGTTCTGAACAAAATAACGATATTTGCTCTTTAATATACCCTTCATAACTCAGATCGCACTAATCCTAGGTCCAATAACCTCGTCTCACCTAATACAAGCTGCTCAGGAAATAAGCTATCTCAGATGCTGCCAAAAACAAATCGCATATGACGCCCATAATGCGCCAACAAGCTACAAACTCGAATATGACACCTAAGGAAAAATGAACTTTGGAAAAGGACTACCCAACTCGCGTAACGAAATAAACGGCTGAATAGATGTTGTGAACCTACATCAGGGATGAAAAAGACAGACACACAAAATGAGTGTAAGGAACTATGCTCAACATCTCGCTGTTGCGGCGTGCAACCCGATCCAACATGAAACTGTTGCGGCGTGCAACCCAATCCAAACATGACAATGTTGTGGCGTGAAACCCGATCCAAATGATATACCCGTGGTGGCTTGCCACCCGATCTGAACATAAATATCAAGAAGAAAACACACACATCAAGCCCTAACGCTTATATTTACAAAATTTTCGAATATCGACCACAAGCATGCCAAGTGCATAATACAAATCCCGGGGAGACAGATAGCGCCATACGCAACGAAACCCAAGAAAAACTAAGGTGCAATAAATGACCACATCTCGAGAGCCACCTGCTCACATAACACCACAAGCTACATGAGACCTCAATACGTGTGCGAATAATCAAGCCGTCTCACAACCCACATGGCACAATTGAGATTATACGGAATAGATGACGACGGGAATAACATCCAATTCCCAAAGACTCCTCCGTAGCAATGCTATGAAGAATAAACACATCCGACCTGACGTAGAGCACACATTCACATTAGACCTACCAATAGACCTCAACCTGATTCTGATCATACCATACTGGGCCAATAACTTTCCAAGGATCCATAATGGCCCCATTCATGACACACACGAGGAGACGTCCACTCCGGGCCAACTCCCACAGTTCGCATCCAAAGGAATAGAGCGCTTTCCAGGCATAAACTCTCATATTAATGATATTACCAAAAGTCCCTGTACTTGGTTTCAATCTTTAACAATCAAGTGAATAACATGCCACACTTATACAAATCTCCCCGTGGGGTACGCTCTCACGACCTTCCGCTTAGGTAGCAAAGTTCGCACATCCATACCACCAACCGTTCTAATTCCATAAAGCAAATCAATACACAAAGCCTCTTACACAGAACGCCGTTCTCAGGTGACACTAAAGAAAATGCCAGCTTACTGCACTTATCATGCCGCTACGCGATAATACAAGTATACACCATAACCCTTGAACTACTAGTAGAATAAACACTTCATTGGCTAGAAACCTTTCACTTAGCTCATTTCAGAAGAACCAGCGCAACACACAATTGAATTCCCAAACCGCAGACAATACAAACCTTAAGTCGTGATCTAAACTGCCACGACTCTTCCGGGATCTATTTACACAACAAGGCCATTTGAATCAAATACCTCCTAAATCAATCAAGTTATGGTGGCTATCAAGCCCGCATGTACAACCACAAACCACATGTATAACTTCACATGCTGAAGGAACTGATCTTTGCCACAATCATACTCATTCAGCCATTACTAACTGACCCAACTTCTTCTAATTCACTCTTGACTTGCCTTAGAAATAATAATAGATCCATTCACAACATAACGAACTCAATACGCACTCATCCCGAGTGACCCGAATCGCGAGACCATATCGTCTCAATACCCATGAATCATCTCATACCCTTCTCAAGTGCACAATAGCATCTCTAACTGGTACGCCCACTCTGCAAGACCTTCCGCGAATCCGAAGCTATTTCTTCCTTTACCCTAATACTGAACCGCATACCCGATGATATCACAAAATATTCCAATCCCCGTTCGTCATCCACTGTGAAAACTCACTCCTTAGCCACACAACTGGCCTGAAATTCTTAGGCACTGAACTTTAATTCTTGAATCTACTAGGACCATTGTCGAGAGTCACCCACTCTGACATGGTCCCGAATATAACCAAACCCCAATGCTCTACTAGCACATGAACACCCTCTCGAATAAGCAACAAGCTAAACTCTTTTCCTTGTACATCACATCCACAGAAGCATAAGATCTAAGTCTTCCCAAAACCTGCACCTGAATCGATAAGGCGAAGTATAACACACATTCATCAAGTTCCTTGTTCGAATTACTCCTGATATTTTCTTTTCTTAGTCATAAATAATCCATCAACGCATTGATAACCAGAAACCGCACAAGCAGACAACCATGTGATCCAATCGTAGACAGTGGGGCTCCCCCACTTAGCTTTAACCTTCTATCACATAATGCAGAGCCCATAACGATTCCTCCTTCTCAATTACCACCATCCCGTACGGTTAACCACCAAATTTCTCGAAGTCTTTTGTTAAGCCATTCATGAACATTCTGAATAATTAGTCACAATCACATATTCGACCTCATACCGAGTAGCAAGTAGTATTCTTCGCAGAATCTTCATCAACATCATGCAACCGCTAACATGCTCACAGGAGATAACCCACCTGTGAAATTCCTTACCGACATCCTCCAATGACGTTGCACTCGGTACAACTAGCACAAGTTCAGTAAATCCTCCTGAGCCCATGCTCGTCCACAAGCTGTACAAGTCTATTCCTTCCCCGTTGACATCAACCAAAAGTTCAACAATACCTTCCAAACTCAAAGTCATGTTGCATCTGAAACGATAATCAAATCTTCACACCCTTCTTTATTTCAAGCAAACGCCTTTCTTCCATATTCAATCTTTCTCTGTACAGTAACCACCATTCCAATTATAATCCATGGACCTAGTCACTTTCCACCATGCCTCTCAAATCACTCTAATTTTCCTCAAGGTACGTGGTTGTCCTACCACAGATTCCATATGCTACTATGCCACTCCCACTTCGGTCAAACCATCTCCTTTAAGCAACTTCTCGACCTCCACTTCTCATGCTTGACCTGCTAGTAATTTATCCGCCGCTAGACACCTCCTACCCTGTCCTTCCTCATATTTCGCTACCCAAATATTCCCTTAAATCAATTCCATACCTGTAGCACCAGAACTAATGAATTGTTACCAACTCTAAACCTCCTAGAAGATCATATTTCTTGATCCATCAACATTAGAAATACCAATTCGATCCTGAACTGCTACATATCGCCATCTCTGACAACGGCCCCTCAGGCACCATTTCACAACACCCTGCCCCGAAGGCAAACTCAAAGAAGACCATAACACCGGCGAACCGTAATGCATTCAAACAAGGACGACGATACCGCATCACAACGAAATTTCCACCATGCTAGAAGATACCAAGTCTCGTTACTCCATAAACCAAAACCTGAACATCCATTGTCTGATTGCCTTTCCTTTGCTGGAATTAAATATTGAACCTCTAAATTATGTATTGACAAATCCTCCTTCCGAGCCTTTCACTGCCGTGATCCATATATACACACTCTACCATTACATCAACATGATGCGATAACAACTCATGAACAACATAGCAATCCGTGCATAGCCTCAAAACCATAGGAAGTATAGATACTGAACTGAAATGACAGAACATCATTTCGCAAGGCGCCGATAATAGCCTGCCTGAACACGCAGGGAAACACATCCTGCACCACATCTGTAGTATCAATACCACTACTCGGTGTCCAATTGATAACAAGCGATTCACGTTGCATAAGATTGAGTATGAAGGAAATAAAGGTACAAGCCTTAAAGGAATCATATCCCACGATGAGGAATCAAGAAGTAAAGTGCTCCTAATAGCCCTGTAGTCTCTCAAAGATAAGTACAGACATCTCCATACCGATCCGCAATACTTTACTAGACTTACTCATGATTCATGAGACCTGAGTGAACCTAACGTTCTGATACCAAGCTGTCATGACCCAAAAGCCGTTATAGGCCGTGATGGCGCCTAACACCGCCGTCAGGTAAGCCAACGGTGATCTATCAACTTACTTACTCATTTTAGTAATTGAAAAAAACATTTCCTTAATTAACTCGTATGAAATATATTTTTACAGAGTAAGTAATAATATATACACAACTACAATAACGAACAACCCCTAAGAACCCCCACAATCTAGTGTCACAAGTGCATGAGCATTTTGCTAAGAAGTACAAAAGTAATACAATAGTTGTCCCGACTGTAACAAGACAGAATAAAATAATTAGTACAATGGAGACTCGGTGGACTACGATGCGTAGCCTGGAATGCCGCTCACATGAAGTCTCCTCGACAGGTGCACCTCCGTGCCAAGATGATCATCAAATGTACCTGTCAGATCCTACACATTTAGTGCAGAAGTATAATATGAGTACGTAAATCAACGCGTACCTAGTAAGTATCTAGCCTTACCCCGTAGAAGTAGTGACGAGGGGTCGACATCGACACTTACTAGAGGTCTAAGTAAATAACATGATAACTCATAACAGATATGAAGTGCGCAACAATAGTGGAGTAAATCTGTAATCTCATAATTTTTCAATTATTTCCTTTAAAGCATAAATTTCTCAATCTTGTATTCTACTTTAATATCTCCAAAAATGTCAAGCGTCAATATCAAATAAATTCGAAATACCATAAAATGTCGGATATCGATGGAAAGATTAACTCGTGAATGTTCGGACTACTAGCAATATAACACACAATTTTGCCGAGGTCGTTAGGCCCGATCTGGAATAATGTGTACACTACCGAGGGTCGGGCGGTACGAATCATAGATGCATCTATATGCTGCTGAGGCATTCAGCCCGCTCCAGAAGAAAAGAAAGGAAGTTACCGAATTACGAGACATATGTTTACAATACAGAACATGGGTACAACATGAATATAATCTTTACCGTTTCTCAAATAACTCGCCCACAACTCAAAGTGTTAAGGCATGGCCTAGTATAAATATATTTATTTGTAAATCAATTTCATTTATAACTTCAATTAATTAAGCGAGCAACATGAGTTCAAATCATTCAAATAGTACAAAATAAGATCCTAAGTCTACCCGGACATAAATATGCTTTAGCTATATACGGACTCTCGTGACCTCATGCATACGTAGCACCTACAACTAGTTGCACATAACAATAAATATCACCTAGGGGTAGTTTTCCCCTCACAAGGTTAGACAAGAGACTCACCTCTCTCCGAAGTTCCATAACTGGCTCCAAGGCCTCTCTAACACATCAAACCAAAGCCCGTCGATCCAAAACTGTTCAAACAATGTGCAAACCAATCAAAATATATTCTAATACCCATAATTAATCAATTTAAATAATTCCTAACTCCGCTCGAAAAGTCGATAAGGTCAACCCTCGGGCCCACGTGCCCGAATTCTGAAACTTTTTAAAGATAAACCTTACCCATAACACCATAAAATCAAATATATAATTTATTCTCAATTCCATGTCCAATTTTGTTGTCAAAATCCAAAAATACAAAATTCTAGGTTGTCTACCAAAATCCCAATTTTTCCTCCTTAAATCCACATATAAACCTTACATTAATCTCACTACAAGTGGGAAATTACTTACCTTGTGTTACATGATGAAAACTCCTCAAAATCACCCAAGAACCGAGCTCCAAAAATTCCAAATAAAATGACAAAATGACCAAGTTCGATCCCCTTATGTTCTGCCCAGTTTCCCTTCTGCGGACATATTTGCGCAACTGCGGCCTCGCTTTTGCTAGCCAAAATGCGCATCTGCGGAGTACACTTCCCAGCGGAGACCTCGCATCTACGGAAGCATTTTCGCTTCTACGCAGGTGCTTCTGTGATGGACAATCGCGCATCTGTGGACCAGCCGCTTTTGCGATTCCCCAGGTGCGGGAATTTCTTCGCACCTTTGACCACTGCCTTGTACCTTCCCATTTGCCTTTTGTGAGCTCGACCTTGCTTCTGCGATGTCGCTTCTGCGGCCAAGACATTACATAAGCGATCACACCAGCTGCTGCCCAGCTTCAACATTATTCAAGTCCAAACATCAATCCGTTAACCATCCGAAATTCACCCGAGGCCGTCGGTACCTTAAACAAATATACCAACACGTCCCAAAATATAATACAAACTTAGTCGAGCCTTTAAATCACACCAAACAATGCTAAAACCATGAATCACACCCCAATTCAAGCTTAATGAACTTTAGAACTTCAAACTTCTACATTCGACGCCGAAGCCTTTCAAATCAAGTCCGATTGACCTCAAATGTTGCACACAAGTCATAATTGACATAACGGGAGCTACTCTAAGGTTAGAAACCCCAAACGAAGATCAATAAAATAAGAATCAACTTCAAACCAAACTTATGAAATTCTTAAACTTTCAAAATGTTAACTTTCCATAATAAACGCCGAAATGCTCAAGGGTGATCCGATACTCAACCCGAACATACGCCCAAGTCCGAAATCATCATACAAGTCTATTGGAACCTTCAAATCCTGATTCCGATGTCGTTTACTAAAAAAGTCAACCCTTAGCCAATTCTTCCAACTTAAAGCTTCCGAAATTAGAATTTTCTTTGCAAATCAACTCTGAACTTCCTGAAGTTCAATTCCGACCACACGTACAGGACATAATACTCGAAGTGAATATACTCAAGGCCTCAAACCGCTGAACGACATGCTAGAGCTCAAAATGACCGATCGGGTCATTACATTGGCATCACCTTATAGTACCATATCTTTAAGAACTAGCAAGTGTGGAGCATCATATTGACTAGCCTTGATCCACTCGAATAACTAAGACTGAGCCACAACACAAGAAAGAACTCGAGTGGTCTTTGAAATATCTAACCTCTCAAGCCGGTTATCTAAGGACTAAATATTTAAAGCCAGTGGCCTCTCCTCTACTGAAATGAATGCCAAACTACCCATACTTTTGGCCTTTATGATTGATGGTAGGATATAATCATGTGTTTTAGTCATTTATTACACTCCAATTTACTGCACTTTAATTGAGTTTGAGCTTTAATCGCTAGTATTTTGCACTAATTGTGTGTTTTATGCCTTGTAGAAGTGATTACTAGTTATGTAGATGTTACAAAATGAATTCGAGTGATTTATAGCTTTGAAGTCTGAGTAAAAGCCCAAGGGAATAAGCTTGGATCGCATTCGTGGGTCGAAAATCACGTCGGGATAGCTAAAAAGCAAGAAAAATCCGTACTCAGAGAAAGTTCCACAGTCGCGGTGCGTGGGGAGGCGCATCGCGTGCCGTGGCTACCCAATTTTCCTGAAGCCTGTCAGAACAAGCTCTTTGAAGTTTACCACAACTTCCCCGCGTGGTGCGTCGCCCCATGCGGTGCACCTGTGCAATTGTTACAGAGTGATTATCCCAATTCGAGCAGGAAAAGGTGTTTTTGTCTGGGCCTGATCCTACTTAGTACAAATATCCCAGTTAGCATACTTGTGATATCCTTGCATTATCTTATTGGTTGAATTCATTAATTCTTATTTGTAATCAAAAGAGGCTAGTTGAAATTGTTTAGACCTAGTTAGGAGGATAATCGAAAGAGGTTCTCCTAAAGACCAATCCACTACAAACTCTTGCATATCTTCACCGAGCTTAAATTGGTTCAGATTGTGAGGTTGAGACTTAATCGAGAGAGGAGTTTCTACTAAACGTTTGAACTAATAATTGAGTGAATTCGAGAGACTCAGTTGAACGTTAGAAGTGAATTAACTAGAGCTAAATCCCAGACAATTATCTTGCACCTATCCAATAAACCCTATTTTCTCCCATTGATATCTTCCTTGCTTACTTTTTTTGCAATTGTCATAGTCAATAAGCTCTAGATTCTTTGTTAATATTAGTTTTAATCACATAATTCTCAATTATTGATTATCTTGGATATCAATCTAGCTACAAACTATGATAATACTGTTTAACTCCAATCCGTGTGGATACGATATTATATTATACTATATTCGACTAGCGAGCACATTTAAGTGTGTGTTTTGCGCTCGTCAAATTTTGGCATCGTGGCCAGGGATTGGCAATCAATAATGTTTGAAATAGTTTGTAGTGCTAATTCAGTAATTCTTCTTTTTATTTTCTTTTTCCCTTTTTACGCTTCGTGTTCTTTGACTGCGTGCAGGTTGCGGGTAAGAGTGGTGCATGTCTCGATCTTCTGGGGAGGAAGTGCTACCATACGAACCTGAAATAGAAAGACAATTGCGACAGCTGACGAAGGAAAGAAATCTCACAGAGAATACTGAGAAGTTTGGGCAATCATCAACCAAAGAAATTATGGGGGGAGATGATGATAATGTTGATTTGCTGCAAGAGAGGCAGTCGAACTCAAAGAGAAAGAGGCTAGGGATACTGTAGAAGCAGCACTTAGAGATGCACAAATTGCTTATAAGGAGGAGAGGGCTCGAAGAATGGCTCAGAATCAGCCCGTGGGTGCAGACCAGTTCAGAAATATAGCTCCCGGCCAAGGGAGACCACTTGGTGATTATGCTAGACCGGTCTACAACTAAGGCTTATCGAGTGTGAGACCACCTCCAGTTGCAGCCAACAATTTTGAATTGAAGCAAGGGTTGCTCCAAACCCTCCAAAATAATTGTGTCTTCGGAGAAAAGGTGAACGAAGATCCAAAAAATCATCTGATGGACGTCGAGGAGATAATGAACACCTTTCAATATAATGGTGTGTCACAAGATGCAGTTTATCTAAGGGCATTACCCTTCACACTTAAAGAGGATGCAAAACACTGGCTTCGAAGCTTGCCCCAGGGATCGATTAGAACATGGGAGGAGATGACTAGAAAGTTTCTTTCTAAATATTTCTCCTCAGCTAAAACAAGCAATTTTAGAAGAGAAATCCATAAATTCTTCCAGAATGAGACTGAAACAGTGTTTGAAGCTTGGGAGAGGTTTAAGGAGATAGTGTGAAAGTGTCAACATAGCGGAATTGAACTCTGGATTCAACTCCATGACTTGTGGGATGAATTGACACCGACCTCACGCAGAACATTGAGCAATGCAGCTGAAGGTCCATTGATGAAGAAGACTCCAGAGGAGATAGTCATAATTCTAGATGAGTTATCTGAGGATGCAAATCAGTGGCCCTCTGAAATTGCAAAGAAGAAGGTCGAATGGTGTTCACCAGGTTGATGCTAACACATTTGTGCAGGTACAACTTGATGCCAAGGCGAAAGAAATATGGAAGCTGACCTTAGCTTCAATACAAGTGAGAATAATACAACATGTGACATATGTGGAAGAGGACATCCTACTCATGAGTTTCAAGCATCAATTGAGGAAGTTAATGTTGTGGATAATTATAACTTCAATGCAATGGGTCAGCAAATGCATGCCAACAAAATAACTCCAGATTTCAAGGAGCTCCTGGTTTTGTGAATCAGTTGAGGCTGCAGTTTCAGCCTCAACAATCAATTCAGCCTGGGATAAAAGATTTGATGAAGTCTTTTATTATCAAGACATATGAGAGGTTAGATGCTCATGGTGCATCTATCAAAGAACTTGGCACATGACTGCAAAACTTGGAGAAACAAATGGGAAAGATTGCCACCATATTGTCTGAAAGGATCCCATGTACTTTACCAGCTGATACTGAAAGAAACCCCAAGGAAACAGTAAATACTGTAACTGAGAAGTGGACAAGCAGTGAAAGAGACCACCCCTATCCAAAAAGAGGTGGTACCTGAAAAATGTGGGGACCAGATAAAAAATGAAGTTGATAAGAAGAAGAAAGGCAAGAAGGGAACTGAGAAAAAGAAGAAGAGAATTCAAGAAGGGATGAATCTTAAGAGAGCAAGCACATGCCTGCTTTACCTTTTCCCCAAAAGCTTTATAGAGAGAAGTTGGACAAGCAATTTGAGAGATTTCTGGATATGCTGAAACAAGTTAATGTGAATTTTTCATTCACAGAGGTGCTCTCCCAAATGCCAGCTTATGCTAAGTGCTTGAAGGAAATCCTGGAAAAGAAGAGGAAGATAGAAGAGACCTCAGTGGTCAAGCTCACAGAGCATTGCAGCGCAATCTTGCAAAATAAAATCCCACAAAATTGTGGAGCTCCAGGGAGTTTTACTATACCTTGATCGTTAGGCACTCTTAATTTTGATAAGTCTTTATGTGATTCGGGTGCCTCAATTAATTTAATGCCTTTGTCTATTTACAGGAAGCTAGAGAATAAGATTGGAAAGATAAGGTCTGCACCAATATCTTTGCAGCTGGCAAACCAAACAACTATCATACCCAAGGGGATAGTGGAGGATGTCTTAGTTCGGGTAGATAAGTTTGTATTTTCAGTAGATTTCATAGTGGTGAAAATGGAAGAGAACAAAGAGGTCCCCCTTATCTTAGGAAGACCATTCTTAGCAATGGGTAGAGCAATATTGGATATACATGATAGAAAACTCATGCTTAGAGTGGCTGAGGAGACTGTAACTTTTGAGATGAATGTAGAAACGAGGGTGAAGAAGGAGAATCCAGTTGCAAGTGTTGAGTGGAAACTGGAGAGTTCGAAAGGAATGGCTGCAACAAGTGGAAAAGATAAGTGTGGGGTGAACCCCAAGAAGGATGAGAAGAAGCTGTCTTCATGGATGTGTGCATTGGTTCGGGCGCGTGGAAAGGAGCCCGACTTCGACTCAGACCCCGACTGAAAATTCAGGGAAGTTTTCTTTACCTTATGCTTTTTAATTGTGTGTCATGGGGACATGCCACAACTTAAAGTATGGGGTATTGATAATTGTATGTTGTATGTATCTGCGTTAGTAATTTAGTTTTGTTGTTTTAGTAGTTAGAGATAGAAAAATGAGAAAAAGCATAAAAATTTAAAATTTTTGACTTTTCCCGACGATGGATATCATTTGAAAGGTTTCTTGAGGGATTAAATTCGAAAGAAAAAGACAAAAAGATTTTATTTTGTTAGGTAACGTAATAATTCCCCCTTGGTTTTTCTTTGTGCCGCGGTTCTTTTTCAAGGGTTTTGTTTGAACCGGGTGTAGTTAGTTTTTAATTTTTATTAGTAGTAGGGAACCTTGTGTTGTGTTTTGAATTGTAATCAATATCTCTTGACTCTAGTATACCTTGAGAATAGTGAGTGCTTTAGTTGTGACGCTTAGGCTTAGTTTGTGACTCTTGCATAAGCACCTTAAAGTGTATGATCTTAACTTTGCTTAACTGCTTTGACTAGAGTGTCTTGATAGTCTGATCTTGAGTGAGTTATGTATCATGTGTGTGTAAGGTTTTGTGTATTCTGTGCATTTCATTTGATGTCTAGAACTTGCCCAGTGTATTTGCACTGCAAAATAGTAGTTTTGTTCAGTCTGGGAAGTTATTTAGGCATTTTTTTGTTGAACCAGTTATATGCTTTTACCCACCTAATTGTTATGTATCGTAGTTAACCCCTTTAAGCCTGTAATCCTGTTTCTTTGGCAACCACATTACAAGCCCTACCCATTTGTTTGAATTGACCATCTATTTGAACCTTGTACCTCTCTTGAACACTTGAATTTGTTATGAACTTTGTAAAAGTTGAAGTGTGGGGTGATTGGTTTTGGATTTTGAGTGGAACTAATGAAATGAGGAGAAAGGTGCAATGTTTTGAAAAAGTAAGAGCCTCTTGAATTGAAAAAGAAAGAGAAAAAAAATAGTAGTATTGTTGTGCAAAATATTCTTTGATAAGCGGTAACTCTTGCTGTAATTGTTCTTAAAGAAGTGGGAGTTAATGTACAATGATGTTAAGGTGGAGTATGGTGTGACATAAGTGCGGGGATTTGAATGTTAAATTGTATGTATTAAAGTGCTTAGGGAGTTGTAGTCACTCTTATATCTAAATGTATCCTACCCGTCCCGCAGCCTACATTACAACCAATTAAACTCCTACTTGATCCTTGACTGAATGAGATAGATTAGTTGAGTCGTACACTACGGGTAAGCCTATGGTTCATCTTTTGTGGCATATGAATGTTATTTTTGAGAGTGAGTGAATTCTTTCTATATTGAGTTCCTGATTGTTGTTAAATTTGATGGTGTGTGGAACTACTCTCTATTGTGGTGAGGGCACTTGATTCATGAAGGAAAGGTAATGTCATTGACCTCTGTGTTAGAGTAATTGAGCGGGTTATAAATAATGCGTGGTGCTTTCAAGTCAAATCTTGAGGCTAGGATGTTACAGTATTGTGCTTAATCTATTTTAATTATTCTTGGTGTGATGAGTTATGAGAGTTCCTAAATAAGGTTCTGTGTACAAAAAGTGTTGTTTGATTGCTCGAGGACGAGCAATGATTTACGTGTGGGGTGTTGATGGTAGGCTATAATCTCATATTTTAGTCGCTTATTACACTCCAATTTACTACACTTTAATTGAGTTTGAGCTTTCATCGTTAGTGTTTTGCACTAATTGTGTGTTTTATGCCTTATAGGAGTGATTCTGAGCTACGTAGATGTTATGGAATGAATTCGAGTGATTTGAAGCTTTGAAGTCTGAGTAAAATCCCAAGGGAATAAGCCGGGATCGCGTTCGGGGGTCGAGAACCACGTCGGGATAGCTAAAAGTCAAGAAAAATCCGTACTCAGAGAAAATCCCACAGCCGCGGCACGTGGGGCACTGCGGCTGCCCAATTTTCCTGAAGCCTGTAAGAACAAGCTCTCTGAAGTTTCCCCCAACCGCCCCGCGTGGCGCATCGCCCCATGCTGCACGCCTGTGCAATATTTACAGAGTGATTATCCTAGTTCGCGCAGGAAAATGTGCTTTCGTCTGGGCCCGACCTTACTTAGTATAAATACATGTAAAACGTTATCTTTAGGACTTTTGACACATCTAAGACCTAAGGAGGCTAGAGAGGAGGTGGAGAAGCAAAAGCACAAGGGATTCATCATTCAATCCTCACTCAAGACAAGAGTTTGGATCGTTTTACGTTTTTCTTTATATTTGTGATGAAATTACTCCATATCTATGGAGCAGTTCTCTTTAGGGATTGATGGATTTGGTGTATTGATATTTGTTTATGGATATTAACTCTAGTTTTTATGCATTGAATCATTTTTGGGTGTTTTAATTGTTGCATCTATATTGACATGTTCATGTAATCGAGAGAGGCATACTTGTGATATCTTTGCATTATCTTCTTGGTTGAATTTATTAATTCTTATTAGAAATCGAAAGAGGCTGGCTGAATTATTGTTTAGACCTAGTTAGGAGGATAATCGAAAGAGGTTCTGCTAAAGACAAATCCACTACGAAATCTTGCATATCTTCACCGAGCTTAAATTGGTTCACAATGTGAGGTTGAGATTTAATCGAGAGAGGAGTTTCCAGTGAATGTTTGAACTAATAAATTGAGTGAATTCTAGAGACTCACTTGAACATTAGAAGTGAATTAACTAGAGTTAAACCCCAGACAATTATCTTGCACCTATCCAATCAACCCCTATTTTTGTCCCATTGATATCTTCCTTGCTTACTTTTGTTGCGATTGTCATAGTCAATTAGCTCTAGATTCTTAGTTAATTTTAGTTTTAATCACATAATTCTCAACTGTTGATTATCCTGAATAAAAATCTAGCTACAAACTACAATAATATTGTTTAACTCCAATCCGTGTAGATACGATATTATATTATACCATATTCGACTAGCAAGCATATTTAAGTGTGTGTTTTGCGCTCGTCACTGATCAAGGCATCTTCAACCACATTCGCCTTACCCAGATGATAAAGAATGGTAATATCACAGTCCTTAAGTAACTCGAGCCACCTACACTGCCTCGGATTAAGGCCCATCTGCTTAAACAGATGGTGCAAACTGCGTTGATGGGTGTAAACCTCACACGACACTCCATAAAGATGATACCTCTAGATCTTGAGGGAATGAACTATCGTAGCCGACTCCAAATCGTGCACAAGGTAATTCTTCTCATGGGGTTTCAACTAATGTGAAGCATATGCAATAACTCGCCCCTCCTGTATCAATAAACAACCCAAACCAATGAGTGAAGCATCGTAATACACAATATGCATCCTGAATCGGAGGGAAAAAAATAACAGTGGTGTTGTAGTCAATGCGGTCTTGAGCTTCTAAAAGCTCGCCTCGCAATCATCGAACCATCTCAACTGGGCACCCTTTTGGGTCAATCTAGTCAAAGGAACTACAATGGACAAGAAGACCTCCACAAATTGATGATAATAACCTGCAAGCCCTAAGAAACTCCTAATCTTGGTCGTTGTGGTAGAACGAGGCCAATTCTGAACTCCCTTGATCTTCTTGGGATCCACCTTAATACCCTCACCTTATATAACATGCCCCAAGAAGGCAACAAAATCTAAACAGAACTCGCACTTGGAGAACTTAGGATATAGTGTTTATTCCCGCAAGGTTTGAAGCGCTAACCTCGAATGCTGCTCGTGCTCCTCCATCCCATGCGAATAGATTAATATGTCATCAATAAAGACAATGAAAAATGAGTCAAGATATTTCCTGAACACCTGATTCATCAAATACATAAATTCCACTGGGCATTAGTCAAGCTGAAGGACATCACTATAAACTCGTAGTGCCCATATTTAGTCTGGAAAGTCGTCTTTGGAATATCCGAAGCACGAATCCTCAGCTAATGATACCTAGATCTCATGTCGATCTTCGAGAAAAATCTAACACCCTGAAGTTGACAATACAGATCATCAATGCACAGCAACTGATACTTATTCTTGATGGTGACTTTATTCAGCTGGCGGTAATCAATGCACATCCGCATACTCCCATCCATCTTCTTCACAAATAGTACCGGTGCACCCCAAGGCGACACACTCGGCATGATAAATCCCTTCTTGAGTAACTCCTAAAGCTTCTCCTTCAACTCTTTCAACTCCAGTGAAGCCATACAATAAGGAGGAATAGAGATAGGCTGGGTGCCTGGTGCCAAATCAATGCCGAAATCGATATCAAGATCCGGTGGCATACCTGATAATTCAGCAGGAAATACATCGAAAAACTCTCGTACCATATGCACTGAATCTATTATGGGATTCTCCATAGCAGTATCTCGAACAAAGGCCAGATAGGCCAAACAACCCTTCTCGACCATATATCGAGCCTTCAAGAAAGAAATAACCCAACTGAATGTACCAATAGATGAACCGCTTCACTCCAACCTACGTAACTCTAGTATCACCAAGGTAATAGTCCTAGCATGGAAATCGAGAATGGCATGGTACACAGACATCCAGTCCGCACCCAGGATAACCTCAAAGTCAATCATATCGAGCAACTGAAGATTCACTCTGGTCGCATACCCACAGAAAGTCACTACACAGGATCGGTAAACCAGATCGACAACAACAGAATCATCCACTAGTAGGGAGACATATAAAGGAACACCCAAGGACTCACACGATACATCCAAGTAAGGAGCATATACAGAAGAGACATATGAATAGTTAGACCCTAGATTAAATAGTATTGAAGCATCTCTACGCAGGTAGAAATAATACATGTGATCACTGCGACGGAGGCTACTACCTCTGGTCTGGCTGGTAAAGCATAAAATCTAGCCCGAGCATCACCTGACTGGCCTCCACCTCTTGGGCTATCCTACCTACCTTCACTCTGCTTCTAGCCGACCGAACGGGCGGTATGGTAGTTAATGTGATAATCATGGGCTGATGGTCCTGCTACAATGCCTTGTCCCGAAGTATGGGACAAAACCTCTTCATGTGATCAAACTCCCTGCACTCGAAATAACCTCTCGGAGTGAAAAATGGTGACTCTGGGTATGAACTTGATAACCTGAATACCCACTTGAGGTACCCTTAATAGATGGTGGGCAGCAAGTTCTCTCTGGGATGGCTAAAGTAAGGGCGCGCTGGAGCACCCTAAATAGGTTGTGGTGCTGAATGCATGGGCCTTCTAGGATGGCCCCTCATGAACGAGCCTCTTCCCCTAGACGGGGCGCGCCAGTGAATCCACCAGAATGTCGAGGCCGCTTATCCCTCGACATGAACTCTCTGCTCTGGTTGCGGATACACTCGATCCTCCGAGCTATCTCCATAACCTGGAAGTACGGAGTCCCAATCTCTGCCTCTCGGGACATAGAAATCTGTATCTCAGGGTTCAAGCCCTCAATAAACCTCCGCACTCTCTCTGCATCTATGGGGAGTATAATAGCTGCATGATAAGACTAGTCAGTGAATCTCGTCTCATAGTCGGTCACAAGCATCTGACACTGCCGGAGCCGCTCAAACTATATCTATCCAATGAGACGGGATGGGACGAAATTTTACCGAGACGGGAAGAGATCGGGCCATATCCGGGACGGGATAAACGAGACGACCCGGTAGGCCCGTCCCATCCCACTAACAAACGGGACAGGACAGGACATGGGCCCCAAGTAGGCCTTTTTAAATTTTATAAAATTGAAATATTTAAGCATTATTTTTTATTTATAGATAGCAACAGTTATATTTTTAAAGTTGACAATGACTAAGTTTTTAAAGTTTGCAATGACTAGTTTTTGACTTTTTTAATAAGCTTAAAACTTATAAATTATAAAGAAACTAAGTAATGAATTATAAAATATTAAAACCAAAGACTTGTAATGAAATATTTTAGTAATTATAACACACTTGTAATTTATTTAATATGATTTCAAGCTATAAAGCGACTAAGTAAGACAAATCATAAAAACAATTCAAGGCTAAAGCCTTTTATTTTATTAATAGAAATTTCAAATTTTACACACAAATACAAGTCTTTTGAAGAGCATCTAATCTACACAACCACCTTCTACGAAGGATTTTTTTGAACTAGACCTCTTAGTAGCTAATTATAAATCATCATACTAATATTTGTTAGCTCCTATATAGCTTTATTTTAACTGTTCTATAATATCATTGGGACATTGTTGTGGAATTGGCAATGTCGCTTGATGTTCCATGAGTTCCATGCCGCCATCACTCCCAGTGCAAAGTATCTCATTGTATTCTTTTTCTTCCCTAGTAATTAATTTTTCAAAACTAAGATTTCTTCTTCCTGGATTAATCCAATCTCTGAATAAGACGTAAATCTCTAGGTTGCCCTCCGCTAATGAATGTCTATGATCTCCAATTTGAAATCTTACCGCGCTAAAAGCACTATCCGATGCTACTGATGATGCTTGAATAGCCAGTATATCGCGGGCCATTATTGTAAGTATTGGAAATGCCTTCCCACACCCCCTCTACCATGCCAATAGTTGTTCGCTGCCTTCTTCATCTTTAATAGATTCCAATCACCGATTAAGATAAAAATCAAGTTCATCATCAATAGTGGAATCAAGACTTATTAAATCCTCCAGACCTTCCCCCACATCTTGTACTCTAGCCTTAGAAGTAGAGCATTTACACCATCTGAAGTTGTCATAGATTTATAACTATTAAACATTACTCTAGCATAAACATAAATGCTAGCTTGGCAATCTTCGAGAGATGGCTTTTCATTTTCTTAAATTTTTAAATTCTCATAAATTTTACGAACAAGTCCCTTTGCATCTCTTAATTTTAAAGATGGGTTAAGTGTAGTAGAAACTAAATAAAATTGGGTAATAGAAAAAAATATTTTTTAAATTTCGCAATCATTTCATTAATTGTTAGTGCATAGTCTTCATTTTTTTAATACTTAATAAATATAACAGAAATTTCACAATTATACCATAATATTTGTGTAACATTAGAATAATATATACCTAAAAATTATTTTGTAGCATAATAAAAATTTTCTAAAAATTTACTATGCTCTTTGATCTCATCCCAACCAGACTCAACAAGTTGATCAACAGGGTTAGCATTATGCATATTAAATACCATTTGTATAGGCAACCGATACACATAAGTAACTTTAAGCATTTCATAAGTAAAATTCCACATAGTACAAATATCTTTTGGTATTTTCCTAAATTGAAGGTTAGCATATGGACATCGTTCTTTAAAAGATGGAATTCTATTTGCTTTATTAGCATAGTAGTTGCAATATATACTCTAGTGTGTTTTCAATCAACAAATTTATAACCAATAATATATTTTGCATGTTCCAGTGATGATCAACCCAATGACATGTAACAGTTAAATAATCATTACCATTAGGACTATGACCTATATCAGATATGATAGCCACTTTATAGTTTAAGTGAAAAAAATAACACAACGATTATGCTGAAGGTATTCGGGTTGAAGTTTAAAAACATCATTTTTAACCTTGGGTCTTAAGAAATCATTGAAAAGCAAGATTATTAGTTTCTTGTATATAATGCACAAAAGCGGGGGTGAGAAGGAAAAGTAAAAGGTAAGCCACCGACAACGATCATTTTTGCTAAATGTTTACAATCTCTATCTTTGTCATAGGGACATAGTATAGTACCAGAAGTAGGATGAAACTATTATTGGACATAGTTAGAATTCCCGCCAGATCCAGTAGGAGTTCCAGTACCGCTGCTAGGATCCGATATTTTTCTGGCATCTATTTGAGCTTGTATCTATAAAGGTTTGTGTTTATTTAGGTAAGTTCTTGGTT
>AWOL01S0074528.1:0-23494 GCA_000715115.1 Nicotiana otophora | reverse complement strand
AAGAGATCGAGCAAGTTGCATTGTTTGAAGCATTCTTAGAAAGGAAATTCCACTTGGGGATCGAATTGCACCAAGAGCTCAGGTTTAGTTTTATTGAATTTCTTAAATTTAGTGCTGATTGTTTTGCTTGGTCGCATGAAGACATGACAGTTATCCCAATGGATTTGACCATACACAACTTAAGTTTGGATCCCAACATCCCTCCGGTAAGATAAAAGAAACGCCCTATTGCGGAGGCCAGGAACAAATTCGTCAAAGAAGAGGTAACTCCCTTACTTGAAATCAGTTTCATCCGAGAGGTAAAGTATCTAGACTAGCTAGCTAATGTAGTAGTAGTTCCTAAGAAGAACCATAAATTTTGCATGTGTGTAGATTATAAAGACTTGAATAAGGCGTTCCTGAAAGACTCATTCCAACTGCCAAACATTGGTTAAATGATTGATGCTACAACCAGGAACGAGCTAATGAGTTTCTTCGATGCTTATTTCGGGTACAATCAAATTAAGATGAACCGGAGGATCAGGAAAAAACTTTGTTTATTACAAATTTTGGAACATATTGTTATAATGTGATGCCCTTTGGGTTGAAGCGGACCCACTTATCAGTGTTTAGTATACAAGATGTTTGAAAAACAAATAGGGAAAACTATGGAAGTTTATATAGACGATATGCTCGTTAAGTCTTTGAATATAGGTGATCACCTTAAGCATTTACAAGAAACTTTTGACATCCTAAGGAAGCATAACATGAAGCTTAACCCCGAGAAATGCGCGTTCGGGGTCAGCTCCGGTAAGTTCCTAATATTTCTGGTATCACAAAGGGGGATCGAGGTAAACCCTGATAAGATCAAGGCCATCGAAGACATTCTGGATCAACTGTCAAGCGCAAAAGAAGTCCAAAGGCTCACGGGGAGATTGATCGCTTTGAGTAGTTTCATTTTTCGGCCGTCAGAGAAATGCCACTATTTCTTCACATTGCTCAAAAAGAAAAACAACTTCGAATGGACCCCAGAATGCCAGCAGGCTTTGAGAAATTTAAAAAGGTGCTTGTCAAGCCCTCCATTACTTTCGAAACCAAAGGAAGGTGAAACACTGTTGGTCTACCTCGCAATATCGAAAGTAGCAGTAAGTATAGTTTTAGTCCGAGAGGACGAAGATACGCAATCTCCCATTTATTACATTAGTAAAATTTTAATGGGAGTAGAAACTCGCTACCCGCACTTAGAGAAACTGGCCTTAGCTCTCGTAGTCGCCGCTTGGAAGCTAAGGCCCTACTTCCAATGTCACCTGATAGCTGTGATGACCATATTTCCCCTGTGAAATATCCTTCACAAACCCGAACTCTCACGTAGTCTGGCCAAATAGGTCATCGAAATGAGTGAATTTGACATAGAATATAAACCAAGGACTGCGATTAAATCACAAGTCTTGGCTGACTTTGTGGCCGATTTCAGTTCGGGATTGCTGCCTCTAGAAACCAAAGAGGCAATCATGGTATCGACATCGGGAGTTTGGACCTTATTCAAGGATGGAGCCTCTAACGTAAAAGTGTTCGGGATTGGCATAGTATTAGTCATGCCTTCGGGAGAAACCCAAAGGTAAGCCATCAGAACGATCACTTTAACTACCAATGAAGCAGAGTACGAGGCTTTGATTACAGGATTCGAACTGGACGAGGGACTAGATTCCGAGGTCTTAGAAATCAAGTGCGACTCACAGCTAGTGGTAAATCAGGTCTACCGTATATTTGAAACCAAAGAAGAGCGCATGCAACAATACGTGGTAAAGGTCTCGCCTCTACTGGCTCAATTTCGGGAGTGGTCGATTACTCATATCCCGAGGGAGGAAAATGCAGAAGCGGATGCACTGGCTAACGTCAGCGCATCAATGGAAATAAATGGATCAAAATTTGGGATGGTAGTACAACTAATGCACTCAGTCCTGGATGCAGATAACTATTATGAGGTAAATACTACTAATTTGGTCTGGGACTGGAGGAATGAGATCATCCATTATATCGAGCACGGTAAATTTCCCGAAGATCCCAAGGCGTCTCAGGCGCTACGTGTCAAAGCAACACGATATAGCATTAAAGGAGGACAATTGTACAGAACATATTTCCAAGGCACGCTGGCCTGATGTTTGGGAGCATCTGAAGCAAATTATGTTATGCAAGAGGTCCGCGAAGGGATATGCGGAAACCATTCTAGCGTAGATTCCTTAGTGTTAAAACTAGTAAGGGCAGGATAAATCTTGGCCCCGCTTGGAACAAGACGCAAACTCTTTCGAACAAAAATGCAATAAATGCCAATGCTACGCACCACTAGTACATCAACCGGAGGAACCACTACATTCAGTCATGTCTCCGTGGCCGTTCATAAAATGGGGGATGGACATCGTCGGACCGCTGCCGCCGGCTTCCGGTAAGGTAAGATTTCTTTTAATTTTTATTGATTATTATTCTAAGTAGGTGGAAGCAGGTCCTTAACAGAAGAACGGCGAACGCTGAGTGGTGGAGTTCTTATGGAAAAATATAATATGCAGGCTCAGAATACCAAAAGAGATAGCATGCGACAATGGGTTACAATTTATCGGCGCAAAGATCACAAAGCTCCTTGAAGATTTGAAAATAAAGAGGATCACAATTTCACCCTATCATCTGAGCGCAAATGGTCAAGCGGAGTCAACCAAAGTGATCATACAATACCTCAAGAAAAGATTGGAAGCGGCTAAAGGTAAATGGCCTGAAGAACTACCCAGAGTTTTATGCCCGGAAACAAAATGCTTTCTTATGCCTGGAATCAAAATGCTTTCGGGGAAAATACACCCAAGGCTTCACATAATAAGATGCAAATAGTAAAACTTGCGCAAAACACTTAAGCAAAAAGAAGAGAATGAAAAGATTAAAACTTGCATAAATGTTCAAATGAAAGAAAGACTCAAACAATACTTGAGAAAAAGGATGTTTTTATTTACAATAACATACCAAAATGGCACAGATACAAAAGTTGGAAAAAGAAAAGAAAAGCTAAACTGCTGCATCTCCAGAATCCAGAGGAAGAAAAGTGTCTGCGCCCCTAGGGGGAGTGGGCAGATCCACCGATGGCTCAACATTTTGGCCCTCGCTAGTTTGGCCTTCAACATCTTTGCCTTCCGCTTCCTATTCAGTTCCCGAAGTTGCTGAACTGAAACCAAAAGAACTAGAAGCATCAGGCTCCACCGAGAGACCACTCTTAGGAGTTAACTCAAGCTTACGGGCCATAGAAAGTTCAGCATCGAAGTCAATGATATCAACTTTGGCCTCTTCCAAGGTTTTTCTCCTTAAGCTGTACATAATGTAAGTTTTCTCAACAATGAGAGAAATCACTCGGTGCTTAAGTTCTTTTTTTTGTTAGGTTACCTCGACAGAAAGATTTTCCCAGGAGGATCTAATGGATCTAAGGCTAACATCAAGGTCACAGACAGTTGAACTAAAGAGCCTATTATGCTCGAGAGTTTTCCTATACTTCTCCTCCAACTGGTCATGTTTCACCCCCCACAACAACAAGCTCTTTATTTTTGGAGTTCAAGGTTGCTTCTAAGTTGGTTAATCTTTCAGCGGAGGCAGCCTCGTGGTTAGTTGCAGCAAGAACGACATTATGGACTTCAGCCCATTTGGCCCTAGCTTCGTAAAATTTTACCCTCAGCGGGCCAATCTCTTGCATCAGGGTTATCACTTATTGCTAGCTTTGCTGCAAACGAGCCTCCAATATAACGATCTCAGTAGCTTTGACTTCCAATTCTAAGAGGCGAGTGGAAGTTTGCTCCCGCTCGTCCAAAAGTTGATCACGTACTAAAGTAAGTTCTTCCTTTTCCCGAATCAAACATTGGAGGCCCTCGGAAGCAATAAATTTGGCCTACAAAGCAAGAAAGGCAAACTTAGGATATTTTCTGGCAAAAGCAAAAATATTAACAAAGGAAGTAAGGAATGTACCGCTGCGGCGTTGTGCATGACATGGAATTGTTCAACAAGGACTCTCGAGAGAGAGCTTGTATCATTTCCCAATTTTTCTGTGAAGCCAAAGGCTTCAGATAGTTAGCAAGTTCCACCGGCTGGGATAGCAAATTGCATCCGGTGGAGACCGAGAAAGTAACGATCCTCCTCCTTTGTGTATCTTCTGGGGGGGAGCATAGTTTTGCCCCAAATTCCTATGAACTAGGGACTAGGGGAGAAGGATACCCTCTTCACGGGTAGATGCGAGCGATGGATATAATATAGCAGTTGCTGGTGGAAGAGTTGATGAATATAGAAATGATGTAGCAGTTGCTGGTATTGGTAAAATGGAGATGAAGATGATAGAGTTGAAGAGTGAGAAGCAGTTGCAACCAACATTGTGCTGGTTGTTGGTTTCTAGTCAGTCGAGGATGGAAGGGACCCGGTACTCATCCCGAAAACACCGGGTGCATCTACTGGGACACAGAACCGAGAGTTGCTATTTTGCACCATTTCATACTCCCTCTAGAGAGCTGAGACATCGTCCTCGGTTGGTGTAACTAACTCAATAGGTTGAGCATTCTGTTGAGTTGATGAGGATCATCACCTTCTATGTAGAGAAGCTTCCCCGTCACTAGCTTCTCTATCGTCATCGATCATCATAGTGTCTATGACCTGCCCGGGAGGACGGCTAGTCACCACAATTACCGAAGACAACTCAGGGAAATAGTATTCGCTCTTTTATTCTTTTCCCCGGCAACGGAGAAACATCTTCTTTTTGGTTGTTTGTCCTCTGGTCGGGGACTCCGTGAAGAAATACTTATGGCCAAAGCAGGCCCAAAGACACATTTTTGAGTAAGCGCCTCCTGAAGCAGCCTCGCCATGTCAGTAGTATCAGCCAAAACATCCTCCTCGGGGACGGTAACCGAGCTCACAGGTAGACCCGATTTCAGGAAAAAGGGAGAAAGAGTCAATCAATTTCCTAGCGTAAAAAGCAAAAACGATATGAGTTTTAGTTACCGAGGTTTTTGGCCTGCCACCCGTATTTAAGGGTCAGTTCTTTCCATGTACGGGTATCGGGTGTAGTAACCTCCAAGATTTTATGGACCCTCCAGGCCAAGCCTTCAATCCTAGGTGGAACTGACCGAGTTGCTGAAACAGGCGAAAGGAGGAGGATTAGTACAAATATGAAGGAATTTCTAGTAAAAGGGGTATTAAACAAGGAGCTTATGATGGAAATTCCATGATTCCGGAAAGGATGAAGTCGTTTCCGAAATGATATCATTGTTGGCAACAACAATGAATCGTTCCATCCACCTGCGATCATTGTCGTTATCCATGCTAGATAGTAGAGCATGGTGGCCGCATTTACTGAAGTTTATCATTCCCTCGCAGAAGATTTTGGGGGAATAGAGATTCATCACATGAGCTAAGGATAGCTCATCTACCGTCTCTTGGCACAAACGCCAAAGGCAAGCAATCGTCCTTCACACCAAAGGACATACTTGTGCCAAACACACTTGGTAGCGAAGGCAGAACTCCGTTATAACTGAGTCAAATTCTCCACTCAAGGAAAACGCATCCAAAGTAAAGGGATACAAGTAAAAGTATGTAAAACCCTCCATAGTTAGGGTTACCCGCTCCGTCAGATCAGGAGCAAAAATGGTTAGGTCCTGGAAACGATAGTCTTCCTTCACAACAGGAATGCTATAAGGACGGATGGAAGAAAGATACTTACTAATAGCCCATGTACGAGATCTAGCAGAAGGAGATTTCTCTTCGAAGTCTTTTGTTGTAACATGACTTCTAGGGATAATGGTGCCAACTGGTGGAGGAGCAAAGTCCTCGGCTTTGTTCTTGTTCTTTGAAGAACTGGTATTCTTTGAAGAAGAAGCCATTATATAGAAGAAGAAAAAGCTTTTTCGTTTGAAGAGAGTTGGATAAAGGTTGAAGACGGGATGCAAGTCGAATAAAGAGAGTTTGGAGAGTTATAAAGTATGAATGAAAGAGGTTGATGCGTATAAGTAAAGGTTTAGGAGGCTAAATCTGTGGCCATGATTACCTCGATAACCGGTAAAGGTTATGTCGAATCATGGGATGACGTATGTTCGGGACATTAAATGCGGAGAGATGTGTGTCTAATCAACTGCCAGAAGCTTTTCAAAAGGAATCATAGCAGTTCTCTCCAAAAAGAGTGCTTCTACCAACTTCCCGGTGACACAAAGTTATGTCACCAGAAAGTAGGGGGGACTATCTATATAGGATAAAATATGTTATGCTACGAGGCCGTCCAAAAAAAGGAACACATAGAACCTAAGACGGGGGATAGCTAAAACCGAAGGCGATTGTCCCGTTTGTCACCGGAAAGAATAACGCTCATAAAGATGCAATAAATACCCTCCGGTCAGTATCATTTAATAGAGAATATTCCACGGTATTTAGTGCGTTGCCCGTTACAGAGAACTTATGCTCACCGTTACACCCTCTTCAATGGCCCTTATAATTGACATTAAAGAAGAGCATGATCCTAGGACCTTGTTCCCTAGGTGCAACTATAAATAGTGAGCTCTGTTATCATTGTAAAGGACACGGTTTTCCTGGCAAACTTACGCTATAATCAATAAAAAGCTTTACACAATTTCACTTTCTTGTTCCTTGGTTTCATCACTGTTGTGCCCGGAAGCTCTGCTTTCGAATCATTATTTTTCAAGATTTTATCTTCTTTCCATGTGTGGGTTTCAGGCATAGTGACATCCAAGATCTTCTGGACCCACTGGTCTAAGCCTTCAACCATCGATGGGACCCATCGAGTTGCTGAAACAGGATAAAGATGAAGGATCAATACGAGTATAGAAGAATAACTAATAAAAGAAATATTAAAAAAGGCGCTTACGAGTGAGTTTCCATGCTTTCAGAAAGGATGAAGTCGTTGCCGGAATGATGTCACTGATGGAAACCACAACAAACCATTCCATCTACCCACGGTNTGCCGGAATGATGTCACTGATGGCAACACAACAAACCATTCCATCTACCCACGGTCATTGTCATCATCCATGCTAGATAACAGAGCATGGTGGCCACATTTGCTGAAATTTATCATTCCCCTGCGGAAGATTCTGGGGAAAGAAATATTCATCACATGAGCTAAAGATATCTCCTCTCCCGTCTCTTGGCAGAAGCGCCGGAGACAGGGAATCATATTCCACACAGAAAGACTTACTTATGCCAAACATACATGATAGCGGAGGCAGAATTCCGCAATAATGGAGTCAAACTATCCACTCAAAGAGAACGCACCCAAAGTAAAGGGATACGTGTAAAAAATGTAAAACCCTCCTTGGGTAGGGTCACTCACTCTGATAGATCAGGTGCAACAATATCCAAATCATGGCAGCGACAGTCTTCCTTCACAACAGGAATACTGGAGGAACGGATGGAAAAATGATATATGACAACAACCTATGTGCAAGGGAGAGCCGAAGGGAATTTTTCTTTGAAGTCTTTTGTTGTAACAAGACTTCTAGGAATGATGGAATTCACCATTGGTGGAGCATCATCTTCGTCTTTGTTCTTGACCTTTGAAGAGCTAACATTCTTTGAAGAAGAACCCATTTGGATGAAAGAAAAGCTTTTTTATTTGAAAGGAGTTAAAGAAACATTTATTAACAGCAAGAAAGATTATAAAATGCTTCGAAACTTATGGAGTATAAGGGAAGAATATTGATGCATATAAGTAAAAGTTTTGACAGCTAAATTCATGGCCATGATTACCTCGATAATCGGCAAAAGCTATGTTGAATCATGGGATGACACGCGTTTGGGGCTCATAGTAATTCCCACCAAAAGAGTGTTTCTACCAACTTTTTTGTATAGGATAAAATATGATATGCTACATGGCCGTCCAAAAGAGGGACACATGAAACCTAAGACAGGGGATAGACAAAACCAAAGGCAACGATCCTGTCTGTTACCGAAAAGAATAACGCTCATAAAAATACAATAAATACTCTTCGTCCAATAGAATTTAGTGGAGAATATTTCACAACATTAAGTACTTTCCCCGTTACAAAGAATTTGGCATTTATGTTCACCGTTACATCTTCACGAATAGTCCTCATAATTGACATTAAAGAAGGGCACGGTCCTAGGACCTCCTTTCCTAGACGTAGCTATTAATAGTGAACTCTGTTATCATTGTAAGGACACAAATTTTCTGGAAATCGTATACTAAAATCTACTCAAAGCTCTAATCAATTTTACCTTCTTATTTTCTGTTCTTGTTCTTATCATTGTTGCGCCCGGAGGATTCTCTACCAAAAGTCTTTATTTATGTCATTTCGTCTTCTTATCAAGGCTAAGTGTTATATATCTCTTTAATTATCTTGTTATTTCAGGATCGAATTAATTCACTTGTCTAGAAACCACGTATAAATTCAACTGTACTATTTTACGGGTAAATAGTTTGGCGCCCACCGTAGGGCCTAGACTGCCATGCAACTAAGTTGATCATTACCTTCTTTACTAACATGTTTTGATTATTTTATTTTAGAAAAAATAATAAGAAATGGCAGATAATGGTGTTAACAAGACACACAATCCCGAGGTTCGAGGGGATCAACCTCATTTTGAGAAATCAATCAGTGACATGCAATATCCTCGACATGTTCAGGAGAAAACTCTCGATGATGATGAGGAGAATTATGTCGTTGACGCGGTAAGGGTACTATAAGAACAACATGCGATCATTCTAGGTCACCTCATGCAACATGATAAGGTTATGACAAAGTTGAAGCAGGCACTGTCAGGGGCTCCAAGTAATGTGAATAGGCGAGATCTGGTTCCTCCTGGTGCTCCCGCGAATCACACAACATAGAGGGTCAACAACAACACCCCAAGGGGTGAAGTTGGATCCGATAGGGCCGGGGGAGCGGATTCGGCCTCAATAACGAAAATGATCCCTTCAAGAATTAACTCTTACGATTTATGAGGGAAGTGAACGCTTGCATGGACCAAATCCCGGGCGCACCACTGGTGCTGGAAGGTCTGTTCTCAAAGAGGTATACTCAATTACCATACAAGCCAAGTGCAGCACCAAAATTAATCCCAAAGCAGTTTAAAATGCCTGATGTGCCAATGTATGACGGAACTTTAGACCCTCGGGAGCATATTATCACCTATACAACGATGGTGAAGGGAAATAATTTAGCTCCTTACGAAATTGAATCTATTTTTCTGAAGAAATTTGGAGAGACTCTCACGAGGGGAGCCTTGACCTGATATTCATTGTTACCCGAGCATTCCATAGACTCCTTTGAGATTCTTGCGGACTCTTTCATCAAGGCACATGCCAGGGGCAGAAAAGTACAAACCTGAAAGGCCGAAATATTTAAGGTTGCATAAGGAGAGTCTGAGTTGCTACCAGAGTTCGTTACCGAATTCCAGAAGGAGATAATGATGCTCCCGGTTGTCTTGGATGAATGGGTGGCTGAAGCATTCACCAAGGGACTGAATTCCTGGAAATTGAAAGAAAGCATGCTTGAGTTTCAAGAAACGACATGGGCGGATGTCTACAACCGGTACAAATCAAAGATAAGGATCGAAGATGATCAGGTTGGCTTTCCATCATCGACAAAAGGACTGGAGAAGAGCAGAGAAAAATCAAAAGATGATCTCAACATGGTTAGATGGTGTTCGAGGGGATGGTTTTTGCCCTACGAACGGACTAAAGATCGCGACAGAGGCTTTCGGTCAGCGGACAGGTTCGCCATCGATAGAAGGACTGATCGCGGTTGGAACAATAGATCATTGCAGGATAAAGAAGCGTCGGGCGCGCGGGATCCTTCCTACCCCAAGCTGTCAGAATACAATTTCAACATCAGTATAGTAGAGTTGGTGTCAGCCATGAGAAACATCAAATAAGCACGGTTTCCGAAACCAATGAGATTTGATCCCATCCAGAGGGATCCCAACTTGCGGTGTGAATACCATGGGACGAATGGCCACCGGACATGGGACTGCCAACATCTCCAGGAAGAAATGGAAATACTGTTGAAGAATGGTCATCTTAGAAAATTCTTGAGTGAACGAGTTAAGAACAATTACGGTCGTAACTGGGACAACGCAGAACCCTCGAAAGCAAGAGAAGATCCCTGCACCAAATGATCAACATGATTTTCGGGGAGAACGAGATCAACGGGGTCACCTTTTCGGTAGCAACAAATACAAAAGTATCAATAACCCATAGCAAAAGTCTCAGGGAAGCCGCCGAAGACGATATCACTTTCATGGAGGAGGACGCATATGGATTGCTGCTACCTCACAAGGACGCACTGGTAATTTCTTTAAATGTGCTAGATTTTATGATTAAACGTGTGCTAATGGATCCCGGAAGTTCGGCCAATATCATACAATGGAGAATATTGGAGCAAGTTGTGATGACCCGATAAGTCATATTTAAAATTATCATTCAGTTCTATGCTTTGAGACCTTGAATAGAACCATTCAGCATTCCTCAACTTGTGTGCGCAGTCCGTATATGTTTTCAAAAAACGTTTATGTGAAAACAATTGATAAAAATGTGAAATAGTACTTTAAAACTCACTTATGTTGACTTCGGTCAAGATTTTGGGCAAATGGACCGAGATTAGTATTTTGACGATCCTGATGGGTCCTTATCATGATTTGAGACTTGGGCGTATACCAAAAATCAAATTTGAAAGTCCCTATTTCGAATTATCACCATGTTGACGAAAACTAGAAACTTTGTCCGTAGATTTGACTTTGTCGATTTCAAACTCATATTGAGATTCGGAGAGTTAGAACAGTTCCGTCATGTCATTTGGGACTTACCTGTAAAATTTGAGGTTTATTTCGGATTGATTTGACATGTTTCGGCATGAGTTATAGAATTGAAAATTTCATAAGCTCAGAAGTCCAAACCGAGTTGTGATTTGTAGTTTCAACGTTGTTTGACGTAATTTGAGACCTCAAATAGGTCCGCTGTTACGGTACTGGTTGGTATAATTGAACGAGATCCCGAGTGGCTCGGGTGAGTTTCGAATGTGTTTCGGACCATTTTGGTAAAAATTGGCAGGTCTAGTTTTGATGTTTCGCACCTGCGAAGCTTGAAGCGTAGGTGCGGCCCCGCTTTTGCGTGGAATTCGTTGCTTCTGTGACCTGAGCAATGGAATGATTCTCCACTTCTACGGAGTAATGTTGCGCAGATGCGCAATCGCTTCTGCGAAGGGAGGACCACTTATGCAGTAGCAGACCGCTTCTGCGGTTAGCTCGTCGCTTCTGCAATGTCGCAAGTACGACACTCCCTGCGCAGGTGCGGCCACTGGCATGTCAGCATGGCATCGCAAATGCGAGCCTTGTCTCACAAATGCGGGTCCGCAAATGCAAAAATGCTGGACAAAATGCTTAAAATCGGGAGTTTGCCATTTTTACTTATTTTTGAGTTTTTAGTCTCGGATTTAGGCAATTTCAAAGGGATTTTTCATAGGTTCGAACTGGGTAAGTGTTATTTGTCCTATATTTATTATATTTCATGATTCCATACTTACTTACATTATGAATCCGTGAATTTAATTGAAGAAAATCATATTTTTGTAAAATCTTCCAAAACAATGTAAAATGAAGATTTGAAAGGCAATCCGATGTTGGAATTTGATAATTTTTGTATGGTTGAACTCGTATCAGAATGGGTGTTTGGATTTCGTGATTTTTCGTCGGGTTCCGAAAGCGAGCCCCACTTTGACTTTTGGTTGACTTTTTCGAAAATAACTTAAATTAAGTCTCTTTCGAATTGTGAATAATTTCTAAAGCTCAAATTGAATTGTTGGTAAACAAATTGCTAAGTTTGATTGGTTTGGAGAATAATTTGAAAGTAAAAGTCGTGGTCGAGTGATCACTTGAATTGCGAAATAAGGTAAGTGTCGTGGTTAACCTTGACTTGAGGGAATAGAACCCTTGAACTATATGTTATGTGAATTTTATGTATAGTGACGTATAGGCAAGGTGACAAGTGTCTATACGTCGTCAATTTGCATGTTTCCATGTTTTTAAGTATTTCATTAATTACCTTATTTCACGAATTAATTGTTATATTAATTGAATCTCTTATTTTTATTGCCAGCTATCATGCCTTAATTGCTACATGCTTATGTGATTTTTGTGCCATAATTGTTATTTGATAATTAGTATTTTATATCTTAAATTGCATATCTTCTCCCTGACTCTACACTTATTTGTTACTTACCCATATTTGTTTCCTACATAATTTATAATTGTTGTATACCTTGTTGTCTAATAGTTTCTTATTAATTGTGGAATTTATTGAAGTAGTCTTATGTATAAGTGTTATTAATTTATATTGTTGGATCGGGTTGCACGCCGCAATAAATTCTATTTTAAGTTATATTGTTGTTGCACGTCGTAACGGAATTTATTTGAAAGATTATATTGTTGGATCGGGTTGCACGTCGCAACGAATTTTATTTTAAGTTTATATTATTAGAGTGGGTTGCACACCGCAACAGAATTTAGTTGAAGAATTATATTGTGGAAACGGGTTGCACGACACAACAGAATAAGAAAAGAAAAAAAATTGGTTGTGACTGCTAAATTGACTTCAATTATTGATATGATTTAACTTTCTTACATGTATTCCTATTATTATTATTATTATTATTATTGCGTACATGTTAATGTAAGTGACCTGCCTTAGCCTCTCCACTACTTCGGCGAGGTTAGGCTCGGCACTTACAGAGTACATGGGGTCGGTTGTACTCATACTACACTCTGTACTTCTTGTGCAGATACAAGAGTTGGTCCCAGTGGCGAACTTTAGATTTGCTCGGATTCAACTATCATAGGAGACTTGAGGTATAGATGCACGACGTTCACAGCTCTGAAGTCTGCTTCCACTTTATCTTAGTTGTGTACTTTCTTTCAGACAGCTTTATTTGCATTCAGACCTTTATTTGTATTATTCTAGTAGATCGTGCACTTGTGACACCAGTTTTTGGATGGTATTTTGACATCGTTATTGTTTTGATTTGTTCACTTTAATTTAGACTTTATTCCCGCAGTTTCGTTTCTTTATTATTAATTAAAATGAATAGTTAAAAATTATTATAACGTTGGCTTGCCTAGAAAGTAAAATGTTAGGCGTCATCACGGTCCCGAAGGTGGGAATTTTGGGTCGTGACAAAAGCTAAACTCACCAGAAGCATCATTCCGGCTACAAAACTCATGGGAAGGTCGTGGTTGCACGAGATGAAAGTTGTACCATCAACATATCATCAATTGCAGAAGTTTCCAATGCCCGAATGAGTTAAACAGATAAGGGGTGACCAACCGGCGGCAAGGAAATGAACACGCGGCATAGCAATTACAGGGACCGGCGCCCGCTCCCGAACTAGATGAAGTTAGCCAGAGGGCAGAAACATCGGAATTTTATCAGGTGCCAAGGTATTTCTAGGTTTCAAAAGAGACGGATGCAACGAAATCCACAACGGAAGAATGTGAGCAAGTTGCATTGTTCGAAGAGTTCTTAGAAAGTAAATTCCACTTGGTGACAGGCCTGCACCCCGAGCTCAGGTCTGGCTTTATTAAATTTCTTAAATCTAATGCTTATTGTTTTTCATGGTCGCATGCGGATATGACCGGTATCTCTATAAAGGTAGTAGTACACAAGTTAAGTTTGGATCTCAATGTACCACCGGTAAGACAAAAGAAACGCCCTATTGCCAAAGCCAGGAATAAATTCGTCAAGGAAGAGGTAACTCGCTTACTTAATATCAGTTCGATCTGAGACATAAAGTATCCATACTGGCTAGCTAATTTAGTAGTAGTTCCTAATAAGAACAATAAATTTTGCATGTGTGTAGATCATAAAAGTTTGAATAAGGCGTGCCCGAAAGACTCGTTCTCACTGCCGAACATCGATCAAATGATTGATGCTACGACCGGGCATGAGTTAATAAGTTTCCTCGATGCTTATTCCCGATACAATCAAATTAAGATGAACTCAGAGGATCAGGAAAAGACTTCATTTATTACGAATTTTGGTACATATTGCTATAATGTGATGCTCTACAGATTGAAAAACATCAGATCCACTTATCAACAGCTCGTGAATAAGATGTTTGAAAAAAAAAATAGGAAAATCTCTGGAAGTTTATATAGACGATATGCTCGTTAAGTATTTAAATGTAGGTGATCACCGTAAATATCTGCAAGAAACGTTTGACATCCTAAGGAAGCATAATATGAAACTTAACCCCGAGAAATACGCGTTCGGGGTCAGCTCTGGAGAGTTTCTGGGATTTCTAGTATTGCAAAGGGGAATTGAGGCAAACCCCGATAATATTAAGGACATCTAAGACATCCCAGACCAACTGTCAAGTGTGAAGGAAGTTCAAAAGCTCACGGGGAGATTGGTAGCTTTGAGCAGGTTCATTTCTCGATCATCAGAAAAATGTCATCGTTTCTTCGCACTGCTAAAAAAGAAAAATAATTTCGAATGGACCCCGAAGTGCCACCGAGCTTTGAGAGATTTGAGAAAGTACTTGTCAAGCCCTCTGTTGCTTTCGAAACCAAAAGAAGGTGAAACGTTGTTAGTCTACCTCGCGGTCTCGGAAGTCGCAGTAATTGAAGTTTTAGTCCGTGAGGACGAAGGTACGCAATCTCCTATTTATTACGATAGTAAAATTTTAACCCGAGCAGAACCTCGCTACCCCCATTTGGAGAAAATAGCCTTAGCTCTCATAGTCATCGCTCGGAAGCTGAGACCCTACTTTCAATGTCACCCGATAGTCGTGGTGACCACTTTCTCTTTGCCGAACATCCTTTATAAAATCGAGCTCTCGGGTAGATTGGCCAAATGGGTCGTCGAAATGAGTGAGTTAGACATAGAATATAAACCAAGGACTGCAGTTAAGTCACAAGTCTTGGCTGACTTTGTGGCCGATTTCAGTCCGGAATTATTGCCTCTAGCAACTAATGAGGTAGTAATGATGTCGGAATCGACATAGGGGGTTTGGACCGTATTTGCGAACAAAGCTTCCAACAAAAATAGGTACGGGCTTGGTATTAATCTCACTTCGCGGGAAACCCTAAGGCAGGCCATTAGAATGGTCCATTTAACTAACAATGAAGTAGAGTATGAGGCTTTGATTGCATTGCTCGAACTAGCCCGGGGACTTGATTCCGAGGTCAAAAAATCAAATGCGACTCACAGCTTGTGGTAAATCAAGTCTACGAGATCTTCGAAACCAAAGAAGAGCGCATGCACAATATGTGGTAAAGGTCTAGGCTTTGTTGGCACAATTTTAGGAGTGGTCGGTTACTCATATCCCGAGGAAAGATAACGCAGAAACGGACGCATTGGCTAACCATGGATCATTGACAAAAATAAAGGGATCAGATTCGAGGATGGTAGTACAACTGATGAACTCGGTCCTGGATACAGATAGCTACTATAAGGTAAATGCGACTAATTTGGTCTGGGACTGGAGGAATGAAATCATCGATTATCTCGAGCACGGGAAGTTTCCCGAAGACTCCAAAGAGTCCCGGGAGCTGTGCACCAAAGCAACACGATATAGATTCAAGAGAGGCCAATTGTATAAAAAATCTCTCCAATGCCCGCTTGCCTAATGCTTGGGGGCATCCGATGCTAACTATGTTATTCGAGAAGTCCACGAAGGGATATGCGGAAATGATTCGGGCGCAGATTCCTTAGTGCTGAAATTAGTAAAGGCAGGATGTTATTGGACCGCATGGAATAAGATGCCAAAGACTTCGTACGAAAGTGTTGTAAGTTCCAACACTACGCACCACTGGTACGTCAACTGGTAGAACCGTTGCATTCGGTTTTGTCCCCATGTCCGTTCATGAAATAGGAGATGGACATCGTCAGGCCATTACCACCAGGCCCCGAAAAGGTAAGATTTCTTTTGATTTTGACTGATTATTTTTCTAAGTAGGTGGAAGCAGGTCCTCATCTGAAGATCGGCGAGCGTGAAGTGATGGATTTCTTGTGGGAAAATATAATTTGCAGGTTCGGAATACCAAAAAAGATAGAATGCGATAATGAGCCATAATTTATCGGTGAAAAATTCACAAAGTTCCTCGAAGATTTTAAAATAAAGAGGATCACGTCTTCACCCTATCATCCGAGCGTAAATGGTCAAGCGGAGTCAACGAACAATGTGATTATACAAAACCTCAAAAAAATGTTGGAAGCAGCTAAAGGTAATTGGGCATACCGAAGAATTACCCGGAGTTTTATTGGCATACCAAACAATGGCCAAATCTAGCATAGAAGAAACTCCTTTTTCCCTTATGTACGGGGTAGAAGCTTTAATCCCGGTGGAAGTAGGGGAACCTGCCTTGAGATATTTCCAAGCAGATGAAGAATCAAACAATGAAGGAATGTTAGTCAACTTTGAGCTACTCGATGAGCGCAGGGACTTGGCGCATATAAGAATGGCATCCCAAAAGTAAATAATGGAGCGGTATTATAAACGAAGAGCCAACCTCCATTATTTCAAAGTAGGAGACTTGGTCCTAAGGAAAGTAACTCAAATCACCCGGGAGCTCAACGCATGGAAGCTATGTTCAACATGGGAAGGCCCCTACCGGGTTTCAGCTGTCACCGGGAAAGGTTCATATGAATTAGAGAACCAAGATAGAGAAAAGTTGTCCAACAACTGGAAGGTGGCACAGCTAAAAAGATATTATTGCTGATAAACATCATCTAAACTGAAAGTATGTGCTGCGCTCGTTTTCCCTTCTTCCAGTTTTTGTCCCAATTGGGTTTAAACGAGGCAGCAACAGAAAGCATACTACGAAGAAAGCTCCAACAACGCTAATAAGACCTTTAATAGCAAGGCACACAAGCAAAGGTCCACTCAGGGACGGTTAGATAATATTTTGCTCTATAGCAAAATTCCCATCGGGAAGCTAAGTTTGCTATCGAGCAAAGGTTACCCGACCGTTCATAAGTACAAACCACTAGAGGGTTGTTAGATAAGTCCTTCGCTCGATAGCATGAATTTCTAAAGGGAGGTAAAGTGTGTTACCGAGTTAAGGATTATCTAGCAATTCATTAGTGGGATCCTCGAAGGTACAAGGCTTCCAGTGTTCCAACACTGGAGGAACAATATGAGGATACAACAACAATGACTGCCACGTCGATCGGGTAGCAAAAATGGAAACATAGTTGTATCATCGGGACCGGGGACTGCGCGACAAGCCCCGTAAAAATAAGTTGTGCAAGTTATTCACAAGCAATGGCAATTTCATTTTTATCTTGTTTATTGTCTAACGATGAATTAACTTTGTCATTTGAAAGTTAAACAAGCACTTCAAATGCTAGTATCGTAATGAATAGGAGACATCCTCTTCAAGAGCACCGTAAACATAAGAGGGCTCTCTTTTATAAGAACCCTCACATTAAAGGGTTGATTTCGGAAGAACTCATGGACAGAATCAAAATGCTTTTGAGAAAAATACACCCAAGGTTTCACATAATAAGACGCAAACAGTAAAACTTATGCAAAACTCTTAAGCAAAACGAAGAAAATGCAAAGATTAAAACTTGCATGAATATTAAAACGAAGGAAAGACTCAAATAATACTTGAGCAAAAAGATGTTTTTATTTACTATAACATGCCAAAATGGCACAGATATAAGAATTTGAAAAAGAAAAGAAAAGCTAAAGTGCAACATCTCCGGAGCCCGGAGGAAGAGAAGGGCCTGCGCGCCCAAGGGAAGTGGATAGATCCGCTGATGGCTCAACATTTTGGCCTTCTCCAGTTTGGCCTTCAACATTTTCATCCTCCGCTTCCTCTTCAGTTCCCGAAGTTTCAGAACCGAAACTGGAAGAACCGGAAGCAACAGGCTCTGCCAGGAGACCGTTTTTAGCAGCCAACTCAAGCTCACGGGCCTTAGCAATTTCAGCATCAAAGTCAATGATACCAACTTCGACCTCTTACAAGGTTTTTCTCCTCATGTTTTACATAGAGTAAGTTTTCTCAACGACGAGGGAAGACACTCGACGCTTAAGTTCTTCTTTGAGTTGGGTTACCTCGGCAGAAAGGCTTTCCCGGGCGGATCTAATGGATCTGAGTCTAACATCAAGGTCGCGGACAGTTGAACTAAAGAGCCTATTATGCTCGATAGTTTTCTTATACTTCTCCTCCAATTGGGCATGTTTTGCCCTCGTAGCAAGCTTTTCAGTTTTGGAGTTCAAGGTTGCCTCTACGTTATTCAATCTTTCAGCGGAGATAGCCTCATGATCGGATGCAGCAAGAACGACGTTATGAATTTCAACCCATTTGTCCTTAGACTCTTCAAATTGAACCCTCAGTGGGACAATATCTCGGCTAAGGGTCTCCACTTCTTGCTCGCTTTGATGCAAATGAGCCTCCAATATAGTGGCCTCAGTGGCTTTGGCTTCTAATTCTGAGAGGCGAGCGACACTTTGCTCCCGCTCTGCCAAACACTGATCCCGTGCGGAGGTAATTTCTTCCTTCTCACGAATCAAGCTCTGAAGGCCCTCAGAAGCAAGAAAGTTGTCCTAAAAAACAAGAAAGTCAAAACTTAGGATATGTTTAGGAAAAAATAGAAGAAATAACAAATGAAGAAAGGAATGTACCATTGCGGCGTTGTGCATGACATTGTTCAACAAACACTCTCCAGAGAGTGCCTGAATCATCTCCCAATCTTCCTCTGAAGCTAAAAGCTTCAGATAATTAGCAAGTTTCACCGGCCAGGATAGCAAGTTGCATCCAGTAGAGACCGGAAGAGTAACATTCCTCCTCTTTTGTGGATATTAGAAGGGGCAACATAATTTTGCCCCAAATTCCTATGAACTGGGGACTGGGAAGATGAACACCTTCTTCGTGGTCAGGTGAGACCGGTAGAGATGATGTAAGAGTTGTTGGTTTTGGTGAAGAGGGAGATGAAGCTGATGGAGTTGAAGAGTAAGAAGCAGTTGTAGCAAACGCAGTGCTGGTTGTTGGTTGCTCATCAGCCGAAGACGAAAGGGACCCAGTACTTAGCTCCAAAATACCGGGCACAGCGACTGAGACACGGTAGCGGGAATTGGCATTTTCAACCATATCGTATCCCCCCCAGAGAGCGGAGACATCATTATCGGATGGTGTAACTAACTCAACAGGTTGATCATTCTGTTGAGTTGATGAGGATCGTCGCCTTCTATGTAGAGAAGCTCCCTCATCACTAGCTTCTCCATCATCGTCGATCATCACAGTGTCTATGACGGGCCCAGGAGGAGGGCTAGTCACCATAACTACCGGAGATGACTTGGGGGCAGTAGCTTTAGACCTCTTATTCTCATCCCCGATCATGGAGAAGCGTCTCCTTTTTGGTTGTTTGTCCTTTGGCTGGGGACTCCGAAAAGAAACACTTGTACTCGAAGGAGGACCAGAGATACATGTTCGAGTAAGCGCCTCTTGATGCAGCCTCGCCGCATCAGCAGGATCAACCAAAACGTCCTTCTCGGGGACAACAACAGAGCCCGTGACTAGACCTGATTTCTTAGAAAGGATCAATCAATTTCTTCACATAGAAAACTGAAACAGGGTGAGTCTGAGTTACCATGGTTTTTTGCCTTCCACCCGTATTTAAGGGGTAGTTCTTTCTACGTGCGGGTTTTAGGCGTAGTGACATCCAAGATCGTCTGGACCCACAGATCCAAGCCTTCAACCATCGGTGAAACCCATCGAATTGTTGCAATAGGCGAAAGATGGAGGATCAATATGGGTATAGAAGAATACCTAATAAAAGAAATATTAAACAAGGCGCTTATGAGTGCGGTTCCATGCTTTCAGAAAGGATGAAGCCATTGCTGGAATGATGTCGTTGGTGAAAACCGCAATGAACCGTTCCATCTACCCACGGTCATTATCATCATCCATGCTAAATAACAGAGCATGGTGGCCACGTTTACTGAAATTTATCATTCCCCCGCGGAAGATTTTGGGAGAATAAAGATTCATCGCATGAGCTAAAGATAGATCTTCTCCCGTCTCTTGGCACAAGCGCGAGAGGCATGAAATTGTCCTCCACATAGAAGGACTTACTTATGCCAAACATACCTGATAACGGAGGCAGAATTCCGCAATAACGAAGTCAAACTCTCCACTCAAAAATAACGCACCCAATGTACAGTGATACATGTAAAAATAAATATATAAAACCCTCCTTGGGTAGGGTCACTCGCTTTGATAGATCAGGAGCAACAATATTCAAATCATGGTAGCGACAGTGTTCCTTCATAACAGGAATACTAGAAGAACGGATGGGAGAAAGATATCTTCCAACAGCCCATGTGCGAGGGAGAGCCGAAGGGAATTTCTCTTTGAAGTCTTTTGTTGTAACAAGACTTCTAGGAATGATGGAATCCACCATTGGAGGAGCAGCATCTTCGGCTTTATTCTTTCCCTTTGAAGAGCTAACGTTCTTTGAAGAAGAAGCCATTTGAATGAAAGTAAAACTTTTTTGTTTGAAGGGAGTTAAAGAAAGGTTTATTAATAGCAAAAAAGATTTTAGAAAGCTTGGAAAATTATGGAGTATAAGGGAAGAAGGTTGATGCGTATAAGTAAACGTTTTGGCGGCTAAGTTCATGGCCATGATTGCCTCGATAATCAGCAAAAGATGTGCTGAATCATGGGATGACGCGTGTTCAGGAAATTAAATACAGAGAGGCGTGCGTCTAATCAACCGTCAGAAGCCTTCATAGGGGATTATAGTAATTCTCGCGAAAAGAGTATTTCTACCAACTTTCCGGTGATACCAAGTTATGTCACCGAAAAGCAGGAGGACTATTTGTATAGGGTAAAATATGCTATGTGGCCGTCCAAAAGAGGGACACGTGAAACCTAAGACGGGGATAGCCAAAACCGAAGTCAATGGTCCCATCTGTCACCGGAAATAATAACGCTTATAAAGATGCAACAAATACTCTTCGCCCGGTAGCATTTAATGGAGAATATTCCACAGCATTAAATACGTTGCCCATTACAAGGAATTTGGCATTTATGCTTACCGCTACATCTTCATCAATGGCCCTCATAATTGACATTAAAGATGGGCACGATCCTAGGACATCCCTTCCTAGACGTAGCTATAAATAATGAGTTGTGTTATCATTGTAAAGACATGAATATTTTGAAAAACTCATATTACAATCTACTCAAAGCTCTAAGTAATTTTACCTTCTTATTTTCTGTTCTTGTTCTTATCATTGTTGCGCCCTGTTCTTGTTCTTATCATTGTTGCGCCCGGAGGCTTCACTACCAGAGTCTTTATTTCTGCCATTTCGTCTTCTTATCAAGGCTAAGTGTTATATATCGCTTCAATTATCTTGTTATGTCAAGATCGAATTAATTCACTTGTCTAGAAATCACGTATAAATTTAATTATACCATATATATATATATATATTGTGCAAATATCAAGCGTGCGTAAAGGAGACTTTTATATGTTTTTCTCTTCTCGTTTAATGATTATGATTCCATTTGAATTTCTTTCTTTTCGTACAACATAAAGTAAGCAAGAGTAGGGAAATCATTTCTTGTTTTCCTTTGCCTAGTATTTTAATCACAAATATTAGTAGTACATGGTCATCATCCTTCATTCATTTGTATTTGTACCGAATGATTAAAATACCATCAGATTAATTAGTCACTTGCCTTTTTGTCTTGAGGTGAAGAGTTCAGGAGCGTGAGAAATCAAACAGAAGAAATAGAGTACTAGTTAAGAAAAGAAGGCTGAAAATGATATCATGAACATGTTAACTTAAATTAGACCCTTCACTTACTATTTCTTTGGCCCCAGCCATTTGATCACAAAATAATTTTCATTTTGGTTTTGGGAGGGGGGAGTCGGAGTAAAACTTTATTCGCATTGTAGGGTTTACACCACCAAAAATACATTTACTAACCACTTAACTATAATTAAATAATATATAATTTGCTTTAATTAATAACTATATATTAAAATCGAATTATTTGGTTTAACATGCATAAATACGAATACCGTTGAGGGGTAATTGACTAATTGGAACGCTGATTAAGTATGTAGTACGGTAGTTACACATAAGTGGAGCCACCTATAACCGAGGGGTGTCAACCGATACTCCTTCGTCAAAAATGATAATGTTATTATGTAAAAATTACGTTTTATGTATATATATTATATGTTGAATCCCTTTAACTTTTTTGTGTATTGAATTTGTTATATTTTGACATATGTTAATAAAAATCTCAGCTCCGCTACTACTCGTGTTTTAACTTTTTCATAGACTCCGTCTCCTAGAATTAATTAGAAGTGGCCCATTTTGATACTAACCATTTACATAATTCCTAGAACTAGCTGCTGTTTCATCTTTCTTTCTTCTACCTCTTTTTGCTTGGCCGCTTTCGGAAATTTTGAAATCAATCCCTATACTAATCTCTTGATATTTTCCTTGTACTATTCCACAAAGAGTAGACTGACTCGATGTTTGCACCAGGTAGATAAACTATACTAACATAATTATAATCAATTATTTATAGTTGATAAACTTATACTACTAATTGTTATAGCAAGTATTTAACTAAAGTTAATATAAGCTCTTGATATAAAGTCGTTTGACAGAGAACATTTTACCTTTGAAAGAGAGACTTTTTGAATCTGATAAGTTGAATCGAATAAGTTAATCCTCGAGCCTTGTATACTTCTAACTTCAATATTGAATGGTAGCCTAGATTCTAGTGTTATAGGCTCTTGTTCCTATATTTCAACGGGCATGGTATTATCGAATTGACTCATCTACAGCTACTCTTACATTTTTGTAAACTCGATATACTTCTACACGTTCTATCTTTAGAAGATCTCATTCATAATACCAGCTATTTTTAACTTTAGGTTTGCTCCCCATACCACCTCATAAGCTTGAATGAAGTTTTCCGCTTATGATTTTGGCATAGAAACCTGTAGAAAAAAGTGAACAAGTGTAAAGTTTTGCTGCATTATGATATGATGTGCTGATCAAATCGAAAGAAGGAAAAAACTAGCAAATAAGTAAGTCTATGCTCTCTATCAATGTTCCTCGAAATATTATTGTAGGATACAGGGCCGGCTTAATGGCCGAGCAAGTAAAGTTGTTGCTTATGGCCCCTTATTTGTAGGGCCCCCACAATTTTCTAACAGTTAAATATTTGTCCATTTGATTTTAACAAAAAAAGTATTTGAAAAGAAAAAAATGCAAGTTTCAAGGAAAGGGGCGGTTGGAGAACAATTGGAAAAAGAATATATTTTTAGGATTCATACCTTATTTACGCGTGAACATTCCACAATGTTGTCTCATTTATGTACCATCATTATTATAAATTGGCTCACATTCTTTTTATCTTTTTTTATCTTTCTCTTCAAAAGTCTATTAACTTTTATTCTTCTATTGTTCATTTGGCCTTCTCTACATTCCAATCTCATTGAGTC
>AWOL01S0074522.1:0-12358 GCA_000715115.1 Nicotiana otophora | reverse complement strand
TCCGATCCGTGTTAATTCGATCGTAGCTTCTTTAGTTCGGGATTTGCCTCTTGGGCTTATTTTCCCGTTTTACTTCGAGCTTGACCGAAGTGTCAGTCTCCGAGTGAGGTGGCCGTGGCCTATAAAAATCCCTCTTAGTTCGGGGTTTGCCTCTTGGGCTTATTTTCCCGTTTTACTTCGAGCTTGCCCGAAGTGTCATTCCTCGAGTGGGGTGGCCATAGCCTATAAAATCGAGAGTTCCTAAGAGGTCTTATGATCTTCAGAGTGTACAAAATTGGATCTCGTTGATTTTTCGGACGACAGTCCCCGATTTGTGGGGGTAATCATCCGAACTCCGGTCATGGTTGGCCCTTAGGCCTGTTTACATAGTAGATCGAGAATATGAAGTAGAAAAGCTTTTTTAAGGTACGATATATCGGTAAAGAATAATACTTCTCTTTATAAATCATTATACATGCGTACATGTTTTGTGTCAGGGCTCAAGCAAACTACGCGAGCATGGTTCGTTTGACCGTTTGGCCCTTACAAATTTTTCCTATCGAGATCCTGCAGCCATGAAGTAACTTACTCGCATCAAACTTGATATTCCAGGGTAATGCCCCCAAGTATTCAAGGTTGATTTTAAAGAGGTCTCGGATACTGTTGAATTGTTTTAAGTTAGCACGATCAATGGTTGCCTCATTAAAAACCTCACCGGAAAACCCATTTGGGATAAAACCGGTCTAAGAGAAAAAGAGTGTAACACGTGCTTTCAGACCTAAAGGCTTCGTGTTGAAGAATCCATCACTGTTTCTGGTCGAACACCAGCAAGGGTTAGTTTTGAAATATAAATGAAAATGGGAGGGGTCGTACCTTAGCAGTAGTATCGTTTTAGGGGCGATATGCTCCAATTGTTCGGTAGTTGTTTGCCGTTTATCATGTCGAGCTTGTAGGATCCTTTTTAGATGTTTTTGAGAACCTGATACGGTCCTTCCCAGTTCGGACCCAGTTTCCCTTCATTCGCATTTCGGGTGTTGAGGGTGACTTTTCTTAGCACCAAGTCCCCGATGTTAAAATGTCAAAGATTGGTTCTTCGATTGTAGCACCTTTCGATCCGCTAGTTTTTGGGCGGCCAATTGGATGAGAGCGGCTTCTCGTCTTTCGTCCAACAATTCTAGGATTGTATTCATGGTCTCGTTATTCGACTCCTCTCTTGCATATCGAAACCTGATGCTAGGTTCTCCGACCTTAACCGGGATCAGAGCTTCGGCGCCATAAACCAACGAAAACGGTGTTGCTCCTGTACTGGATTTCGATGTTGTGCTTTATACCCATAGGACCTCGGGTAGTATTTCTCTCCATTTACCTTTGGTGTCGGTCAATATCTTCTTAAGATTTTGGATGATGGTTTCGTTGGTCGATTTGGCTTGTCCATTCCTACTGGGATGATAAGGTGTTGATAAGATCCTTTTGAGCTTGTGATCCTTCAGAAATTTAGTTACTTTGCTACCGATGAATTGTTTTCCATTATCACATACAATCTCGGATGGCATCCCGAATCAACATATGATGTGGTCCCAAATGAAGTCTATGACTTCCTTTTTCTCTGACTTTCTCGAAAGCCTGTGCTTCAACCCATTTAGAGAAATAATCAGTCATAAACAAAATAAAAAGAGCCTTATCTGGGGCCGATGGGAGGGGGCCAACGATCTTCATTCCCCATTTCATGATTGGCAATGGATATAGGACCGAGTGGAGTAGTTCCCCAAGTTGAAGAATCATGGGCGCATGTCTTTGGCATTTGTCGCATTTTCGAACGAATTCCCTTGCATCCTTGCCCATATTGGTCCAATAATACCCTGCTCGGATTGCTTTATGGACCATCAAATCGGCACCGGAATGATTTCCACAAGTGCCCTCGTGAATTTCCCGTTGGATGTAGTCGGTATCTCCTGGTCCCAAACATATTGCCAATGGTCCATCAAACATCCTTCTAAACAGCGTTCCGTCTTCGGACAAGGTGAACCGTGCTGCCTTTGTGCGCAGAGCTCTCGATTCCTTTGGGTTTGATGGAAGCTTCCCGTTCTTTAAGTACTCTATGTATTTGTTTCTCCAATCCCAGGTTAAACTTGTGGAGTTTATCTCGGGAAGACCTTCATCGATTACCGATCTCATGAGTTGTACGACAGTCCCCGAGTTGAGTTCGTCATCTTCGACCGATGAACCTAAGTTTGCAAGAGCATCAACCACGTTGTTCTATTTTTGGGGTACATGTTGCAAGGTCCATCCCTAAAATCGATGTAGAGTCACTTGTAGTTTATCCAAGTACCTCTGCATTCGATCATCTCGGACTTTAAAAATCCCGTTACCTTGGTTTACCACGAGGAGGGAATGACACTTAGCCTCTACGACTTCCGCTCCCAAGCTTTTAGCTAGTTCGAGACTTGCAATCATGGCCTCATACTCGGCCTCATTGTTAGTCAAGTTTGTAGTTCTGATAGACTGTCTAACTACATTAACTGTGGGTGATTTCAGTACGATACCTAGTCCGGACCTCTTCGCGTTCAAAGCATCGTCCGTAAAGAGGGTCCAAACTCCCGAAGAAGTACCTGATTTTATAAATATTTCTTTTTCAATATCGGGTATGAAGGCCGGCATAAAGTCAGTCACAAAGTCCGCCAAGATTTTAGATTTGATGGTTGTTCGGGGTCGATACTCAATATCGTACCCACTGATTTCTATGACCCATTTGGCCAATCGACCCGAAATCACGGGTTTGTGTAAAATATTTCGAAGAGGATAAGTTGTTACAACACATATCGGATCACATTGGAAATATGGCTTTAGTTTCCTAGAGGCGCTTATTAAAGCAAGCGTTAATTTTTCTAAGTGTGGATATCTAGTTTCGGCCTCGCCTAAGGTCCGGCTGACATAATAAAGAGGGAATTGCGTACCTTGTTCTTCTCGAACCAGGACTCCACTTACCGCTATCTCTGAGACAGCTAAGTATAGGTAAAGTTTTTCATCCACTTATGGGGTATGAAGCAGCGGCGGGGTCGATAAATACGCTTTAGTTCCTCCAAGGCCTGCTGGTATTTCGGAGTCCATGCAAAGCTGCTCTTCTTCTTAAGTAGTGAGAAAAATCGGTGGCTCTTATCTGAGGATCTCGAAATGAATCGTCCTAGGGCGTCTATTTTTCCCGTTATCCTCTACATGGCCTTTACATTATCCACTATCGTGATATCCTCGATAGCTTTGATTTTATCGGGGTTGATATTGATTCCCCGATTGGATACCATAAAACCAAGAAACTTGCCCGAGCTAACCCCGAATGCACACTTTTTGGGGTTGAGCTTCATATTGTACTCCCACAGTATATCGAAAGTTTCCTGCAAATGCTTTAAATGGTCCTCTGCTCGCAGGAACTTAACAAACATGTCAACAATATAAACTTCCATTGATGTTTCTATTTGTTCTTCGAACATTCGGTTTACTAGGCGTTCATAAGTTGCACCAGCATTTTTTAGACTGATTGGCACTATNTTGGACACCATGAAACCAAGAAACTTACCCGAGCCAACCCCGAATGCATATTTTTCGGGGTTGAGCTTCATATTGTACTTCCTCAGTGTATCGAAAGTCTCCTGCAAATTCTTTAAATGGCCCTCTGCTCACAGGGACTTAACTAACATGTCATCAATATAAACTTCCATTGATTTTCTACTTGTTTTTTGAACATTCGTTTCACTAGGCGTTGATAAGTTGCACCAGCATTTTTTAGACCGAATGGCATTACATTATAACAGTAGGTACAATACTTAATGATAAACGAGGTCTTTGCTTAATCCTCGGGTTTATCTGTATTTGGTTGTACCCGGAGTAGGCATCGAGAAAACTGAGAGTCTTGTGGCCGGTCGTGGCATCGATCATACGATCAATATTAGGCAAAGGAAAAGAGTCTTTGGGGCATGCTTTATTCAGGTCTTTATAATCTATACACATTCGAAGTTTGTTTCCCTTCTTAGGGACTACCACCACGTTTGCTAACCATTTAGGGTACTTTACTTCTTGAATGGATCCTATTTTGAGAAGTTTGGTTACCTCGTCCTTGATGAAGGCATGTTTGACTTCGGACCGGGGCCTTCTTTTTTGCTTCACCGGATTGAATTTCAGATCCAAGATTAGTCTATGAGTGGTGATTTCCGTTGAGATCCATGTCATGTCAAGATAGGACCAAGAAAAATAGTCCATGTTAGCTATAAGAAATTGAATAAGCTTTTTCCTGAGCTCGGGGCTTAACCTCGTGCCCAGGTATACTTTTCGTTCGGGCAGATGTTTGATTAATGTTATTTGCTCCAGTTCTTCGACCGTTGATTTGGGAGCGTCGGAATCATCAGGGACCACGAAGGATTGTGGTATCCCATAATCATCATCTTCGTCAATCTTTTGCTTCCCTAGTTGGGTCGAGGCTGACGTTTGTGATTGCTATTTGGTATCCCATTTTTCCTTTGAATTTGATCCCTTTGTCGATGGGAGAGATGATATCGGAATTACTTCATCGATGGCAAACATTTCCTTAACGGCTGGTTGCTCTCCGTAGATTGTTTTGATTCCCTCTGGTGTTGGGAATTTTAGAATCTGGTGAAGGGTCGAGGGTACTGCTCTCATGTTGTGGATCCACGGCCTCCCGAACAGGGCGTTATACCTCATGTCACCCTTGATCACGTGGAACTTCATTTCTTGGATGGTCCCGTCCATATTTACTGGCAGAATTATCTCACCCTTAGTAATTTCACATGCCATATTGAATCCGTTTAGTACCAAGGTTGCGGGCACGACCTGGTCCTGTAGATCGAGTTGCTCTACGACCCTCAATTGAATGATGTTGGCCGAACTACCTGGATCAATTAGCACACGCTTAACTTGAGTTTTATTCATAAGTACAGATATTACCAGTGCATCATTATGAGGCTTCATGATTCCTTCTGCGTCTTCGTCATTAAAGGACAAGGTTCCTTTAGGTATGTAATCCTGAGCTCGAGATCGCTTCTCTCTTACAATCTACATCTTATTGCGATTAAGCACTGACCCCTAGGGACATCGATCCCTCTGATGATCACGTGGATAATGTGTTGTGGATCTTCTTGTTCGTTTTGTCTATTAAACTCTCTGTTTTTGAAATGATTCTTGGCCCGGTCACTTAAAAACTCTCAAAGGTGCCCTTCATTGAATAATCGGGCTACCTCCTCTCTCAACTGCCTGCAATCTTCCGTTTTGTGGCCATGGGTGCTATGATACTTGCACATTTGATTGGGATTTCTCTGGGCTGGATCGGACTGCAGAGGTCGAGGCCATTTAGTATCTTTGATGCGTCCGATAGGCGACACAATGGCGGATGCATCAATGTTGAAGTTGTACTCTGATAACCGCGGTGTTTTCTTAGGTCCGGTATGTCTGTCGAAACCATTCATGTTCATCAGCCCTTGAGAACCTTGGCCTCAATCACTTCTCCTTTCGCTTCGTACGAAGTTACGTCCTGGTTCGCTACCCCTACAATCTCCGTTATACGGCCGGTACGGTCCCTGTTCGACCTCGGTTCTCGGTCGATGTCCCTTTTAATAACGGACCCAGAACCCACCTGGTCGTCTTCGACTATAATCTTCGATTGATATCAATTATGTACATCGGCCCAGGTAACAGCCGGGTACTCAATCAAGTTCTGCTTCAACTAACGTGAAGCGATTGAGCTTCATTTGTTCAGTCCTTAGGTGAAAGCTTAAACGACCCAATTGTCCGTGACCGGTGGTATATCCATTTGTTCCATTTGGAAATGATATACGAACTCTCTTAGCATCTCGTTATCGTTTTGCCTTACCTTGAAAAGGTCTGACTTCCTGATCTCGACCTTTATGGCTCCGGCGTGTGCTTTTACAAAAGAATCTACAAGCATGGCAAAAGAATCGATAAAGTTAGGTGGTAAATTATGATACCATTTCATTGCTTCCTTAGACAGGTTTTCCCCGAATTTCTTTAATAATATGGATTCGATCTCGACGTCCTCTAGATCGTTCCCTTTAATGGCACATGTGTAAGAGGTGACATGTTCGTTGGGGTCGGTCGTTCCATTATATTAAGGAATTTTGGGCATGCGGAAATTCTTGGGGATCGATTTGGGAGCTGCACTCGGGGGGAAGGGCTTTTGTATGAACTTTTTGGAATCCAAACCCTTCAATATTGGTGGTGCCCCCGGGATATGATCAACCCTGGAGTTATAAATTTATACTTTTTTGTTGTTTGCTTCAATCCTCTTTTCTCCTGACTCTATCCGTTTTGTCAGTTCCTCGAGCATCTTTATAATTTTGGGGTTAGACTCCGATTCTTATTTATTTGACCTTACTACAGCTGGCCCCGTTCTGTGGGTGACTTCTCGGGGTGCACCATGCTCGGGCCTGCTCGGTGCCTGGGTTTGTCTCTGCAACTGAGTTATCACTACATGTTGAGCTTGTAACATTTCGAAAATTATACACATGTTGATCCTGTCTTCTCCAACATTTTGAGTATTTCGAACTGTAGATCGAGTTCCACCATGAATGTTGTTTTCGGGGTCGGAATGTTAGTTCGCCTCAATGGCCACATGTGAATTAACGTCAATTCGATCTACGGCCCGAGTTCCAACGGGGTCAACGAGTGGCCTTTCATCCCCGGGCGTCAGGTTATTATTCCCATCTTAAAGGCCAGCTTCATTGTCGATAGGTAGGGCCATTAATTGCGAGTTCGTCGTTTTAAACCTCAAATCAAAGATACTTTCAAGAGCAAGTGTAAAATATTGCGTTTTATAGAGATTCGTACCAAATAACCACTATTATCCTTAGCCCCACGGTGGGCGCCAAACTGTTTATGCGAAAAACGGATAGAGCTAAATTTATTCGTAGTTCTAAGAATACGTGAAATAAATTGATACAAATCAGGAAAAATATGTAAATGAATATCGAAATTAGTTATAAAAGAAATGAATGCAAATCGAATGGACTAGTTAGTTTAAGCCTTCAAGTTTTATCACCTCCAATTGAGTGAAGAATGATTGGTAAAAAAACTAATATGACTAGATATCAAAAGCCAAAGAAGATAATATTTTCTCTCTTTTCTATATATCTCAGAATGAATGTGTGAATGAATGAATGTCCCATTACGAATGATAATCACTCTTAATATAGTGGGGGAATCTCATTTTGTATATAATTAAAAATACATAGTGGGGATCCCATGATAGATTAATTAATTAGCGTTTCCTTGATTCAAGCCGTAATTTCCGCTGAGATTCTCTCCCCATAGTCGTTGGTCTCGAGCTCAATTTTGTCCGATCTCAATCTTGACCGGTCTCTGGGTCTCAAGCTCGACCTTGACTCGATCTTGATCTTGACTCGATCTATTGATCGGTCTCTGGGTCTCGAGCTCGATCTTGACTCAATCTAGATCTCGAACTTGATCGGTCTCTGGGGCTCGAGCTCGACAACCTAACTTCGCATTATGGCTCGATATTACAATGATGAACCTTGGACCATCAGGTTCCAATCTCGATTAGTCAAAAGAAGGACAGACTCGATTTTGACCGCATACAAAGCAAGTTTAATGGAAACTATTCGTTATAAAAAGAGAACCACCTCTCTCTCAATTACTTCCGTAGTCCTTTGTTTAACACACAGTAAATTTAAAGAGGAAAATTTTTTTCTACTCTATCTTGTCTTCTTTTTTTGTCAATTTGAATTTATAAATAGTTGTACAACCGAAATTTCTAATAAATTTTCGATTAAAGCAAATCCAGGAAAAGCAAAGCCAGTAGGGATGTCAATGGTGCGGTTCAGACGGTTATTTTCTAAAATTTGTGCCATACCAATTTTTCGGTTATCCTATTATACATAATCAAAATTAAACTTTTCAAAACCATCCCAATCATGTCAGTTTCTCTTCGGTATCGGTACGGTTCGGTTAATTTTCGGTAATTGTTTTCAAATGCCATGTAAAAGTCACTAGTAGAAGTAGAATGCAATAACATACGTACTTTTATAGGACTTAGCAAACTCTCTAGATATTTTTACTCTTTAAAGGGTGGTGAATTAAGAAAATATTAAAGATGGCCAGAGTATAGATAATCAACTATTCTACATTAGTGTAAAAGAAACTAAACCAAGATATTAACCGAGTTAAAAGGTATTAACGAAGCTAGAACTCAAGAATAAAGTCTATAGAAGATTAAATATTTAAAAAGATAAATCTAAATCATATGAAGGGAAACATATCCAATACATTGTAGTTTGCTACTAATCGCTAGAATCGCTTGTGTCTTGCTAGTGAATATATTGGAAATAATTTAGTTTCAATAGAAGTAGCATTATAGGTTTGGGAATTAAGATTTTGAGTTTAATTACTTGTTTGCTTGTATACATTTTCACAATTCTAAGGCCCAAGGCAAATTTTAATACATCATTATTCTTGAACTTAATATATAAATATATTTTTCACATATAAATTTATTCGGCACGGTTTGGTATTTTTTCGATTTATTTTTATAAAATAAAAAAACTATCCTAATTATCGGTTCAGTTATAGATTTATATAAAAACCTACAATTTTATTTTAAAAAATCTAAAAATTGAATCGGTATGGTACGATCGGTTTAATCGATTTTTAAATATTTATTAACATACCTAAAAGCCAGTTTGCCAATGAAACGATAGAAATTAGATAGCAATAACCAATAGGGTAGTTCCAACATTTCAAGGGTCGGTAGTTGCAATTTATGAATTGGATAAACTTTAGCACTATGGCCAAGGAAAAAACATATTTTTCAACCTCAAGTACCAAGAGATTTTGCAAGCTAACACGACTGTATAGTTGATGCACATTATATACCTAAAAGAAGGGATAAAGATAAAAGGGTAGCCTGACCTAAATGAACGATCCATTTTGAAAATTAACCTAAAGAAGAATCAGACAAACATAAGTCTCTGGGTATCAAGCTCGACTTTGACTCGATCTCAATCTTGACTCGATCTATTGATCGGTCTCTTGGTCTCGAGCTCGATCTTGACTCGATCTCGATCTTGATTGGTCTCTAGGGCTCGAGCTTGACAACCTAACTTCGCATCATGGCTCGATATTACAATGATGAACCTTGGACCATCATGTTCCAATCTCGATTAGTCATAAGAATGGCAGACTCGGTTTTGACCGTATACAGATAGTCCCGTCATTTCTCGAAAAGAAGATGACGATAAACGATATGAATTTTCAAACATCGACTTAGTGGATGATGATGTCAACGACGAGCCCGATTTTGACGTATGTTACAAATGTTCCGTCGGTCCAGTTACCAAGGCATTAAATATATGTCAGGCATTTGTCGGCCACTACCGGTTTTGAACCGTCATCACCAGGCTATAAATATTCAAACTCTCATCCTCATCCAAACTTTTCACTCAAAAGCTTCTTCTCTATTCTTGCATCTTTTTCAGAAAAATCCCTCTGCTTCATACACTTTACATTGCATACAACCCTAACTCGCTTTTTCTTTATTCATTAATTGCGAAAACCTCCAAAACGGTGTCGTAAAAAGAGGTTACTTCTTCATCACGACCTGCCGGCGGCGAGGATACTGCGGAGCCTCGCCCTGTGGAGTTCGTTCTGGTAGGGTGCCTAATTGTCATTGATTTTAAGGATGAAAAACCTTCTTCGGTACCGGGCCGGTGTGAGCCGATCTCGAGGTACCAGTGTTCAATCACCGAGCAAATTCTCGATAAAGTAAAACAGGAATGCAACTGGGGCGACAAGCACGTGGTAGTCCCATCGCCTGAGGAATCAATTACTACCTACGTGGAAGGGTTCTTAAGTGTTTATACTTATCCTTTCATGTTAGGCCCGTTAGATCCTGTCATCGTCGCCTTTTGCAAAAGGTACGACGCGACCTTTGGCCAGATCCACCCTTCTTTTTGGAGAATAGTGATTCTCCTTTGATTATTCTCAAGCAAAATCCAAGGGTGTTTTTTCACCCTCGATCACCTTATGTGCCTTTATAGTGCCTGACTCTATCGAGGAGGGTTAATCAAGCTTGCTCGCTGAGCCACCAAAGCGCTGTTCTCGAGTATAGATGAGACTCATGATCGAGGTTGGATGGGCCAATTTGTTTGAGTCAAAACGCCGGACCTGATCCCTGCCGATGACATGTCATTTCCTGAGAAATGGAATATGAACTCTGAGTACTTATTTCCCTTCGAGCATTTTATTTTGTGATTGCCTTTCATTTTCTTGATCCACTTTTTCTTTCCTATTACAGCTGTGACTCGGATGCCGGAACCGATTCCGGATCTTAAACAATGGGTTGAAATTATGGTGCTTCAGAGACCGTACTCCGAGCGTGCTTGGGTGGAACTATCAAAGGGTCGATGGGAGGCCCATAGTCATGGTAAGTCCCTTTCTTAGTTTATTTGTCGTTCGATCTTCTTTACTTACTTACCACCTTTTTTTCCTTTGTAGGACTTGGGAAGGATGTTGCCATGAGGCCTTCATCTGGTGATGAAGAGGTCCCTGTCCCGAAGTAGGTTAAAGAGAAGAAGAGAAAAGATGTACTGAGTTCCCCGGTCTCGGAAAAGAAAAAGCTGGCAACGAGAACTTGCAAGCCCAAAGGGACTTTCGTATCATGCCTTTGGACTCGATCTGCCAATTAAGGGATGAGCCCGAAGAAGAAGAAGAGGAATTAGTCTATGTTCGGGCTAATGTTGTGTTACAAAAATCCTCCAAATCGGCGGAGGTAGATAAGGGAGCTTTGCCCATAATTCCTGAACAAGGAAAAATCAAAACTATTCTGTCTCGAGCTGAGATTGTTGAAGGAGAGACCGAAGGCAGGACTTCACAGGCAGCAGAAGAAATTTCGAGGGATGAGCTCGAGATAGTTGATATTACAGGATCCTCTCAGTTTTCGGATGCCATGATCCAAGAGGCTAGCATGTTGGAAGGTCGATCTTACGAGGGCATTCAGGAGTCGACCAATATCCATGGCTTTTTGGATGGGCTCGAGTTCGCTGCTTCGGAGGACATTACCGTGTTTGGTGGATTACCGGTACCGAAGAAAACATCATGAACGGGTGTTGTCGAATCTTCATCGGGCCCAAAATTAGTGGACCGATTCCCGGCCCCAAGTGTTGATCCCGACCGTAGGCGAAAAATAGTACTCTTCATCCCGAAAGATGCTCGCGTTTTCTCTCCCCCCGTAAGGATTGCTAGTTACCTTCAGTCATTGGTGACCAAAGAGGATCAACCCATAATGAATTCGGTAGGACCCACCTGCCTTTTCAACGAGGCCCAACATGCTATAAATCGGGTAACTTCGATGGCATCTCTGATTTTTCTTTTACACTTAGAGTTGTAGATAATTCTAACATTTTTTTCCATGTTTGTAGGCCTTAGTGTTGCATCACGAGGCCTTCCTCTGAATCCGAGAGGAGCATAAGGCTGAGGTTCGGAACCTCACTGAGAAGAGTGACTCCTACAAACTTCTTAGTGAGCAACTTCGAGCAGATTTGGCAGCGGCTCGGGAAGAGCACGAGGAGATAGCTGAGAAGGTATTCCGAATTCTCCACGATAGTGAAGATGAATTGTAGATAACCACTAACGATCCGATTCTGTAGGTTTGGTAGAGGCTTGAACAGATCGAATGGCTCAATTCGCAGGTAGATGAGCTAATGGCCGAGAAGGAAAAATTCAAAAAGAATATGGATATCCTCACCTCAAAAAAGGAAGCCGTTCAAGCACAATTGGAGTAGGTTGAGGCCAGCTTCGGGCTGTAAAAGAAAATGCCTCAGTGCAGATCGAGAGGATTAAGGAGTTTCAGCATCGGTTAGATTTGGCCACTTCCAATAAAGCAAACTTTGCTAATGAAATCGAAGTGGCTAGATCTGAGGTGACCGTAGCCAGATCTGAAGTGGTCGTAGCCAGATCTGAGGTGACTGAGGTTAATAAAAGAGCTGATGCTAAAGTGGCCCAGTTCAGGATCGATGTTGAGGTCAACGAGGCCAAGGCCAAGATCAGGGTCGAACGTGCTAAATAGCAGGCTCGGAGGGAAGCTCTCAAGGAAGTCAGTGCTCAAGGCTTCAATGTTAAGGCCGAAATTGAAAATACCAAGGCGGAGGAAGCCAGGACTCGAAGGCTAGCCTTCCCTGAGGAAGATTACGATAGCTCGAGCAAATCTGAAGATGGGGAAAATCCCGAGGACGCGGCTTCCGATGAAGACCAAGCCACTTAGTACATTAAGTTCTTTGTTTTGCTTTTGTATTTATTCTGGGCCGATTTGGCTTCTTGTAAAAAAACTTTGAATATAAACATAAGG
>AWOL01S0074518.1:4874-31776 GCA_000715115.1 Nicotiana otophora | reverse complement strand
AATAAATAGCTCCACTGACCAAAACACCTTCTGCGATCGCGGCCAAATCTTCGCGATCGCAAAAAACGCCAGGAGCAACAAGTAACAGCAGAAAACCAGCAACCAAATAAGAATTAGAAATGGTCCGAACCTCGTCCAAAGCTCACCCGAGCTACTCGGGACCCCGGCCAAATGTACCAACAAGTCCCATAACATAACACAAACCTACTCGAGGCCTCAAATCACACATAACAACATCAAGATGACGAATCGCACCTCAAAGCAAACTTAATGAACTTTGAGCTTTTCAACTTCCATAATTCGTGTCGAAACATAGCAAATCAACCCAGAATGAACCCAAGTTTTGCACACAAGCCCAAAATGAAATAACAAAACTATTACAATTCTCAGAACCACAATACGAATCCGATATTAATAAAGTCAACTCTGGGTCAAACTTGTGAACATTCCAAACCTTCAAATTATTAATTTCTGCCAATATTTTCCAAAACCTTCTAGAAACATTCAAATGCAAATCTGAGCATACGCCCAAGTCCAAATCAATTTTTTGAGAATCATCCTTCCGAATCAATTTCGAAGAACTTAAAAACCTAAACAGACGATTCACACATATCATAATGCATCATACGGAGCTACTCATTCCCCCAAGCTACCGAGCAAAGTGCAAATCCTCAAAATGACCGGTCGGGTCGTTACATTGACAAGTTAAGTGAAGTGGATGTGATCCCTATAGGCATGATTCCTATGAGTGTGCAGAAATAAAGCACGCTAACAAAAAAAGCAAACAAAGCACATAGACCCTATAGACATGTATTCTACCCTTTTACGCAAGAATAAAATATACTTGTTACCTTTTTCCACTAACTTGCCCATCATTCAGTTTTACAAGCTATTACATATCATTTAAAATAATTACAGGCCCAAATTCAAATATAGAATAACTAGTAATACATATGGTCTTTCAAATAGGGTTAGAACTTCATGCGGACATCCGGCCCAAACCCCAGGTGCAGACAATATACTTCGAACCCAAATACATGTCGTGATGGCACCTATCTCGATACTAGGCAAGCCGATAATCTCAATAAATCATAATTTTTTTTAAGTTTTAAAATATAATATTTAAATACAATACAAAATCCCTCAAATACTGATACGAACACTCCCCAAAATGTGGTGTCACTGTGTACATGGGCATCTAATATGAATTCAAGTCTGGAAAATACAGTCTATAATAGTCTAACACCAAATACAGTAAACAAGGAGATAGGGAAAGAAAGACAAGGTTGCTAAACATGGAAGCTACATCTGAATCTCCAGAAAATCAACTGTGCGAGAAAATCAACATCAGCTATGTCCAGAAGCACTTGGATCTGCACACGAAGTGCAGGATGTAGTATGGGTAAAACCAACTTAGCAAGTAACACTAATAAATAAGGAATTGAAGATAGTGATGAGCTACACAGTTATAGTTCATTTCCAGTAATTCCAACAGAACTGTGAATGGAGTACAGCGAACTGTGAGCTTCCTGGAGAATCAACTCATGCAAACAATCTACATTAGGCATTCATAGCCTGCCCTGCATCCGTAATACACCATCATCTCCAATAGTGACTTCGTTGGCATAACCATGCTGATCCGTGTCCTTAAGGACAAGCAGTTGTGGATCATCATATTGGCTCTCTCTGATGCGATCAGATAAAGAAGACCGAGAAACCACACAAGCCAAAACTCGATACGGCTCTGAAACATCCAATCTAACAAACTAGTTAGCCAAAGCCTGTACGTCCAATGCTAAAGGTCTCTCTTCTACTGGTAAGTATGCTAAGCTGCCCAATCTCTCCGCCTTACGACTCAAGGCATCGGCCACCACATTGGCCTTTCTGAGATGATAGAGAATGGTGATATCATAATCCTTAAGGAACTCTAACCACCTCTGCTGCCGCAAATTAACATCCTTCTATTTAAACAGATGTTGTAGACCCCGAGGATCAATATATACCTCACATCGGACACCGTACAAGTAATGCCGCCAAATTTTCAAGGCATGAACAATAGATGCTAACTCAAGATCGTGGGCTCGATAATTCTTCTCATGTACCTTTAACTGTCTGGGCGCATAGGAAATCACCCTACCATCTTGCATAAGCACTACACCGAGACCAATACGCGACGTGTCATAATACATAGTATAAGACTCTGAACCTATAAGAAACACCAATACCGGAGTTGTAGTCAAAAATGTCTTGAGCTTCTGAAATATCCCTTCACATTCATTCGACCACCTGAACGGAGCACCTTTCTGGGGTCAATGTAGTCATAGGCAATGCAATAGACAAGAAACCATCCACGAAGCGACGATAATAACCGACCAAGCTGAGAAAACTCTGAATCTCAGTAACTGAAGATGGTCTGGTCCAATTTTGAACTGCCTTTATTTTCTTCGGATCCACCATAATTCCTTCACTAGACACTATATATTCCAAGAATGCCACCGAACTAAGCCAGAACTCACACTTATAGAATTTGGCATAAAGTTTCTCCTCCCTCGGCCTCTGTAATACAATACCCAAGTGTTGTGCATGCCCCTCTTGGCTACGTGAGTACACCAAATTATCATCAATAAATACCACTACAAATAAATCAAGATATGGTTGGAATACACTATTCATCAAATGCATAAATGTTGCTGGGGCATTGGTTAGACCAAAAGACATCACAAGAAATTCATAGTGGCCATAATGAGTTCTAAATGTCGTCTTCAGAATATCCGAATCCCGAATTTTCAACTGGTGATACTCATATATCAAATAAATTTTAAAGAACACCCTCGCTCCTTGAAGATGGCCAAATAAATCCCCAATACGCGGCAATGGATATTTATTAATGATTGTATCTTTGTTCAACTGCCTATAATCAATGCACATCCGCATAGTACAATCTTTCTTTTTCACAAACAGAACTGGTGCACCCCAAGTTGACACACTAGTCCTAATAAACCCCTTTTCAAGGAGTTCCTGAAGTGGCTCTTTCAATTTTTTAACTCAGCTGGTGCCATATGATACGGAGGAATAGAAATAGACTGAGTGCCCTGCACTAAGTCAATATCGAAATCAATATCCCTGTCGAGTGGCATACCCGGCAGGTCTGTAGGAAACTTTTTTGAAAGATCTCGCATGACCGGTACTGAATCAATAATAGGAGTATTTGCATCAATATCTCTCACAAAGGCCAAATATGACAGACATCCCTTTCCAACCATACGTTGGGCCTTCAAATAAGAAATTACACTGCTAGGAACAAAATCTAGAGAACCTCTCCATTCAACCTTTGGCAACCCAGGCATCGTCAACGACATGATTTTTACGTGATAGTGCAGAATAGCATGACATGGTGTCAACTAATCCATGCCCAGGATTACATCGAAATCAACCATACCGAGTAATAAGAGATCAACTCTAGTAACCAGTTCCCCAATAGTTACCACACATGACTGATACACATGATCCACAGTAATAATATCACCTACCGGTGTAGATGCACAAACAGGTAAAACTAAGGACTCACAGGGAATATCCAGATAATGAGCAAAATATGATGCTATATATGAATAAGTAAAACCAGGGTCAAATAATATAAAAGCCTCCCTATGGAACACCGAAACAATACCTGTGATCACTGCATCTAAGGCAACACCATCTGGCCTGGCAGGAAAAGCATTGAATCGAGCTTGCCCGCCACCGGATCGGCCTCCCCCTCTAGGGTGACCCATAGCTGCCTGACCCCCACCCCGAGCTAGCTGGGCGGGTGGCGTAACTGCTGGTGCTGGTTCCGTTAGTCGAGAACTCTGTTGTGGAGCCCCACTCAACAGCCTAGGAGAATCTCTCTTGAAATGATCCAATTCTCCGCAATCGAAATAACCCCTCCTCTAACAGAACTACTACTCCTGATAACAGGAATTACCTGTAGAAGCATGAGCAGAGGAGACATGACGAGAACTCTACATTGGTAGCGCACTAAATGAAGACTGGCCTGAGTGAGTACTGTAAGAACCGTGGCTAGCTAATGCATCGCGATGAGCTTGATGACCAGCTTGAGCGTGTCTGTAAGAACGGCCCCTACGGCGGTAAAAGTGACCCCCTAAAGGAACACCACTGAAATCACCGGAACCACGACTCCTCTTAGCCTCCCTCTCAACCTGCTCCTGGCTGCGAACCATCTCAATCTGACGAGCAATGTCAACAACCTCGTCGAAAGTAGCACCAGACACTCTCTCTCTACTCATAGTAATCGCAGCTAAAACGTAAGGCTATCTATGAATCTCCTGATCATTTCCCTGTCTGTGGGAATCAACTAGATAGCATGCTGGGCCAATTCTGAAAATCTCATCTCACACTGTGTCACGGACATATCGCCCTGACAAACCTGCTTGAACTGCCTGTGCAGCTCCTCTCTGCGGGACTGAGGCACACACTTCTCTAGGAATAGATCGGAGAACTCCTGCTAGGTAAGGGGTGCTGCACAGACTGACCTACACCTCTCGTAAGACTTCCACCATGTGAAGGCAGCCCCAAAAAACTAGAAAGTAGTGAATGAGACCCCACTCGTTTTTAGAATACCCATTGTTCGAAGCATCCGCTAACACTTATCCATAAAACCTTGGGCATCCTCTAACTCAGCACCGCTAAAAGGTGGCGGTCAAAGCCTCTCAAATCTCTAAAGTCTCCTCCGCTCATCATCTGCCATAATAGGAAATACCAGGGCTGGAGCGGCTGCAATCGGCTGGGCTGGTAGTGCCCCTGGTATCTGAAGTCCCTGTACTACCTGGTCTAGAGTACGGGTTATAGGGGTATGAGTACCTCCCCTAGCCTGAGAAGTGGTAGGTGTGGCCTGAGCCAAAACCACCTGAGCCAGACCAGTGCAGGCTGCCAATATTTGGGCCAAAGTCTCCTGAAGACGTGGAAGCTCAATGGGCACAGTTGGTTCCTGAGCTGATCCTGTCGGCTCAGCTATATCTGGAATATGCTCCTAAGCCGGAGCAACTGGTGGTACTACATGTGCTGGTCAAACTGTGGTACGAGCTACAGCTCGACCTCTACCTCGGCCCCGGCCTCTACCACGGCCTCGACCTCTTGCGCCCTTAATTGGTTGCACTGGTGGTTGGACGTCCGATCCGGTACTACATGTTCTTACCATCTGTGAGAGAATAGAATAACAGAAATTTAGTTGACAAAATCAACAAATTCGCATGACATAATACAAGAAAGTGAAGTTATCCTAAGGGTTCTGCAGTCTCTCGAAGATAAGTACAGACGTCTCTGTACCGATCCGCAAGACTCTACTAAACCTGCTCATGACTCGTGAGACCTATGTAACCTAGGGCCCTGATACCAAATTGTCACAACCCAAAATCCTAATATGTCGTGATAGTGCCTATCTCGATACTAGGAAAGCCGATAATCTCAAAAAACCACAATTTTTCTTAAGTTTGAAAATATAATATTTAAATACAATATAAAATCCCACGAATAATGATACGAACACTCCCCAAAATCTGGTGTCACTGAGTACATGAGCATCTAATATGAATTCAAGTATGGAAAATACGGTCTATAATACTCTAAGACCAAATACAGTAAAGAAGTAGATAGGGAAAGAGAGATAAGGTCTGCTAAACACGGCAGCGACCTCTGAATATCTGGAAAATCAACTGTGCGAGAAAATCAACACCAGCTATGTCCAGAAGCACCTGGATCTGCACACGAAATGCAGGGTGTAGTACGAGTACAACCAACTCAGCAAGTAACAATAATAAATAAGGAATTGAAGATAGTGACGAGCTACACAATAATAGTTCATTTCCAGTAATTCCAATAGAGATCGCAAAGATCAGCCCAAACAAAGATAACATAGTATATCAACAAATATCAAGAAAGACCGAGGTATAATACGCAAGAGAAATCATGAATGAGTACAAGACAACAATTAGCAAATAATTCAACAAGTACATGACCTCTGCGGGTCCCAACAATACTATAACATACCCTAAGCATGATTTCCAACATGATTTACAGTCAAATTTCTTAACCACATAGAGAGCATATAGCTAACAATAAATTATTCAACTATACATATTCCACGGGACGGACCAAGTCACAATCCCGTTGGTGCGCGCCCACACGCCCGTCACCTAGCATGTGCGTCACTTCCAAAATAATCACATGACACAAAATTTCGGGGTTTCATACCCTCAGGACCAGATTTATAACTGTTACTTACCTCAAGCCGTGAAATTTGTACTCTTCAATGTCCTTTCCTCGTGAATTTGCCTCCAAACGCCTTGAATCTAGCCATAAATAATTTGCTTCAGTCAATGAAATTCATTGAAATTAATTACATAAGAAAATGCTAATTTTCCATATAAATCCGAATTTTAGCTCAATAAGCGCCCGTGGGGCCCACATCTCGGAACCCGACAAAATTTACAAAATCTGAAAGCCCATTCAACCACGAGTCTACCCATACCAATTTTACCAAAATCCGCCCTCAACTCAACCCTCAAATCTACAAATCGTATTTCCAAATTTCAAAGTTGCAATCTCCGATTTACACCTCAAGATCATGTAATCTAGTGTGATTATTCGATGATAATTTAATATTATAGAGTAGAAATGAACACAAGGGACTTACCTTAAGTTTTCCTTGAAAATCTATCAAACATCGCCTCTCCTCAAGGTCCAATTTGTCACAAATGGTGAATGGGGCGAAGTCCCTATTTTATAATTCTGCCTAGACAGCCTTGGTTCTGCCTCGATCTTTGCCTGCGATCGATGTCCTCGATCCTGGTCTTCAATTATGACCCTCAATACTCTCCCTCGATCATGGCCCTCGACCCTGGCCTTCGATCATGTCTTCGACCCTGCCTTCGAACATGATCCTCGACCGTGGGCTCGATCGTGTCTTCGATCCTGATCGTCGACCCAGCCTTTGATCATGGCCCTCGATCTTGGGCTCGATCGTGGCTTGATTCTGGGCTCTATTTGTTTTGGGCTCGATTCTAGAAGAAGAAATTTCCAGCAGAAGGAAATTGCAGCAGTTGTTGTAGTGCAATATTTGATCCGTTAACCATCCAAAACTCACCAGATGCCCTCGGGACCTCAACCAAATATACCACCAAGTCCTAAAACATCATACGAACTTAGTCGAATCCTCAAATCACCTCAAACAGCGCTAAAACCATGAATTATACACCAATTCAAGCCTATATAACTTTGAAATTTCTAATTTCTACAAATGACTCCGGAACCTATCAAATCACGCTCGATTGACCTCAAATTTTGCACACAAGTCATAAATGACATAACAGAGGTATTAAAATTTACAGAATCGGACTCCAACCCCGATATGAAAAAGTCATCCCCCGATCAAACTTCCCGAAAATGCAACTTTCGGCATTTCAAACCTAATTCCACTACGGACCTCCAAATACTTTTCTGGACACACTCCTAAGTCCAAAATCACTATACAAAGCTATTGAAATCATCAAAATTCAAATCCGAGGTCGTTTACACATAGGTCCATATCCGGTCCACTTTTCTAACTTAAATTTTTAATTATGAGACTAAGTGTCTTATTTCACTCTGAATTCCTTACGGACCCGAACCAACTACCCCCGGCAAGTCAATAAACAACTGTAAAGCATAAAGTGAGGAGTAAATGGGGGAACGGGATTATAATACTCAAAATAACTGATCGGGACATTACAAATATATTGTGGGAGAGGTTTGCACGCTATAACGGAAATTGGTTGAAATAATAATGGATTATGACTGCTGCATTGGCTCCAATTATTATAAATAAGTTACCTGATTTATTTCTATTATTTATTATTGTTACTAATATTGCGTACAGGTTAAAGTAAGTGACCTGCCTTAGCCTCGTCACTACTTCGTCGAGGTTAGGCTCAACACTTACCAGTATATGGGGTCGGTTGTAGTGATACTACACTCTGCACTTCTTGTGCAGATTTAGAAGTTGGTCCCAATGGTGTACCATAGAGTGTCTCGGATTTTAGCTACTCAGAGGAGACTTGAGGTACAAATACCCGACGTCCGCAGTTCTGAAGTCCCCATCTACTTTACTTTAGCAGTGTGTTTGTTTCCAGACAGCTTTATTTTATTCAGACCTTTATTTGAATTATTCTAGAAGCTCGTGCACTTGTGACACCAAATTCTAGGATGGTATTATGGACTATTCACTAAATTCCAGACCTTACTTCCGCAATTATTTCTTTGTTATTAATAAATTTAAGAATTGTTTAAAAATGGCTAATATTATTCTAATGTTGGCTTGCCTAGCAAGTGAAATGTTAGGTGCCATCACGGTCCGAAGGTGGGAATTTCGGGTCGTGACAGTTGGTATCAGAGCACTAGGTTACATAGGTCTCACGAGTGACGAGCAAGCTTAGTAGAGTCTTAGAGGCTATGAAGTTTACGAAAAATATCACTTCTTTCTTATTCTGTCGTGTGAATTTATTCTATCATTGATGATTGAACCATTCTACTCTTATTCTCTCGCAGATGGTGAGAACACGTAATACCTTTACCGATGGATGGGGACCAGAGCCCCAGTGGCAACTATGGCTGAGGTCGAGGTCGTGCTAGAGGCCGAGGCAGAGGCCGAGGTAGAGCTTAGTCTAGAGCTTGAGCAACTGCACCTGTTGTAAAACCTCAGATGTATCTTCAGGAGGAAGTTCCAGTTCAAAATATACCAGTTGGTCCCAGACGGATTCATAGCCACTCTAGTGCTTCAGGACGCTCTAGTCCGGTTGGTGAGACTAATGGAGGGTGTTGCCCAGGATGGTACATTTCCAGTGGCGCCAGCCATCTCACAGGGTGCGGGAGGAGCACAAACTCCCACTACTCCCGCTCCGGAGCAGATACCTCCCCAGAATCAGGCTCTGGCAGCCCCACCAATTAGGATAGTTCAGCCAGTTGTTGCGGCACAGACCGGTGATAGGCCCGCCATGTCTTTTGAGGCCTTATTGAGACTGGATACGATTACTGAGCTCTTTCAGCTTCACTTTAGTGGTACACCTTTTGAGGACCCACGGGATTATCATGAACGCTACCACGAGGTGCTACAGAACATGGGTATAGTTGAGACAAATGGAGTTAATTTTGTTGTAATTTAGATGACGGGTTCCGCCAGGAGGTGGTGGAGGTATTATACATTGACTAGACTAGTTGGATCACCTGCATTTATGTAGGAGAAGTTCTCTTAGCTATTTCTAGAGAAGTTCCTTCCTATCACACTGAGAGAGGATTACCGCAAGCAATTTGAGCATCTACAGCAGGGAGTATGACTGTTACTCAGCATGAGTCCCATTTTGTGGATTTGGCCCGTCATGCTCTCCTTTTACTACCTACTGAGGGAGAGAGAGTGAGGAGGTTTATTGAGGGACTCACTCACCCTATCAGGATTTAGATGGCCAAAGGAGGCCGGAAGTGAGATTTCTCTTCAGGCGGCTGCTAATATTGCGAGGAGGATCGAGATAGTTCTTGCACAAGAGAGAGGGTAGAGGTCTGATAAGAGGCCTCATTAGTTCGGTGGTTTCACTGGTGCCTCGTCTGGAGGAAGGGGTAATTTTGGTAGGGGTCATCCTCCCAGACTGTTTCATTCAGCACTTAATGCATCTCACGGTGCTTCAGGGAGTCACGGTCCTATTATGCCTTACTATGGGCAACTAGCATTCAATGCACATTCAGCTCCTATCAGTGCACCACCACTCCAAAGTTACTACAACGGTTATCCGGCCCATTTGGGTCAGCTTCAGCTTCAGCAGCCACGACATCAGGATGGATGTTATGAGGGTGGAAACATTGCTCATATCAAGAGGTATTGCCCTAGATTGGCAAGTAACAGATCTCGGTAGGATTCCCGTGCCATCATACCAGCAGCGGTTGCTTCACCGCCTGCTCAGCCAGCGGGAGGTAAGGGTCAGGTAATTAGAGGTGGAGGTCAGGCCATTAGAGGTGTAGGTCAGGCAATTAGAGATGGAGGCCAGCTAGTTAGAGGTCGACCCAGGGACGCATTCAGAGTGGTGGGGCTCAGCCCCGATTTTATGCTTTTCTAACTAGGCCTGAGGCCGAGTCATCTGATGTTGTGACCACAGGTATTATTCCAGTTTGCCATAAAGATGCTTCGATTCTATTTGATCCAGGATTAACTTATTCCTATGTGTCCTCCTATTTTTCTTCATATTTGGTTATGCATTGTGATTCTTTGATTGCTTCTGTGTGTATCTACATCGGTGGGAGACTCTGTTATAGTAGATCATGTCTATCGTTTGTGTGTGTTTACTATTGGTAGTCTTGAGACTAGTGTAGATCTTTTACTTCTTGATATGGTAGATTTTGATGTCATATTGGGTATGGATTCGTTGTCCCCTTGTCATGCTATATTGGATTATCATGCCAATATAGTGACCCTAGCCATGCCGGGGTTACCTCAGTTAGAGTGGAAAGGAACTCCTAGTCATTCTGCCAGTAGGGTTATTTCTTATATGAAAGCTTGGCGTATGGTAGAGAAAGGGTGTCTAGCCTATTTGGCTTATATTTGAGATCCTAGTGTGGATGATCCTTCTATGGACTCAGTACCAATTGTTCATGAATTTCCAGAAGTATTTCCTATAGATCTTCCGGGGATACCACCCGACATAGATATTAACTTCTGTATTGATTTGGCTCCGGGCACTCAGTCCATTTCTATTCCACCATACCGTATGGCCTCGTCGGAGTTGAAAGAATTGAAAGAGCAGTTACAAGAGTTGCTTGATCAGGGATTCATTAGACCCAATATTTTTCCCTGGGGTGCACCAGTACTATTTATCAAGAAGAAAGATGGCTCTACACGGATGTGTATAGATTATCAACAGTTGAACAAGGCCACTATCAAAAATAAATATCTGCTACGAAGAATTGATGACTTCTTTGATCATCTTTAGGGTGACAAGGTAGTTTCAAAGATCGATTTGAGGTCTGGTAATCATCAGTTGAAAATTAGGGCATCTGATGTCCCTAAAATAGCTTTTTGGACTCGGTATGGGCATTACAAATTCCTAATGATGTCATTTGGGCTAACAAATACCCAGCAGCATTTATGGATTGGATGAATCGGGTGTTCAAGCCTTATTTGGATTATTTTTAGGTTGTATTCATTGATTATATATTGATTTACTACAGCAGTCGAGAGGAGCATGAGCAGCATCTTCGGAGGGTGCTTCAGGATTTGAAGAATAATCGGTTATATGCTAAATTTTCAAAATGTGAATTTTGATTAGAGTCAGTTGCCTTTTTGGGGCATGTTGTATCGGCAGAAGGCATAAAAGTGGATCCTAAGAAGATTGAGGCTATTTAGAATTGGCCTAGACCTACTTCAATTACAGAGATTCGGAATTTCCCGGGTTTAGCAGGTTATTATCGTCGGTTCGTGGAATGGTTTTCATCTATAGCAAGCCTATTGACCAGACTGACCCAGAAAGGTTTCCCATTTAGATAATTAGACGAGTGTGAGTTGATCTTTCAGAAGCTCAAGACTGCTTTGACTACGACGCCAGTGCTGGCATTACCTATAGGTTCAGGATTGTATACGGTATATTTTGACACATCTCACATTGGGCTTGGTGCTGTATTAATGCAAGATGGCAGGGTGATTGCATGCGTCGCGGCAGTTGAAAGTTCACGATAAGAATTATCCTGTTCATGACTTAGAACTGGAAGCCATTGTTCATGTGCTGAAGACTTGAAGGCATTACCTCTACGGTGTCTTGTGTGAGGTATTAACTGATCATCATAGCCTTCAGTATTTGTTCAAACAAAATGATCTTAATTTGAGGCAGAGAAGATGGTTGGAGTTGTTGAAAGACTATGATATCACTATTTTGTATCACCCCGGAAAGGCCAATGTGGTAGCCAATGCTTTGAGTAGAAAGGCTGTGAGTATGGGCATTCTTGTGTATATTCTTGTTGGTGAGAGGCCATTAGTTGCAGCTGTTCAAACTTTGGTTAATCAGTTCGTGAGGTTAGATATTTAAGAACCCAACCGGGTTCTAACTTGTACAGTCGCTTGGTCTTCTTTATATGAGCGCTTCAGAGAGAGGTAGTATGATGATCCTCATTTACTTGTCCTTAAGGACACAGTGCAGCATGGTTATGCCAAACAGGTTGTTGTGGGGGAAGATGGAGTTCTGAGAATGCAGAGTCGTATTTGTGCGCCTAATGTGGATGGGATTCGTGAATTAATTCTTGAAAAGGCACACAGTTTCGGGTATTGTATTCATCCAGGTAACACCAAAATGTATCAAGATTTGCGGCAACATTATTGGTGGAGGAAAATGAAAAAGGATATCGTTGCATATGTAGCTCGGCGTCTGAATTGTCAGCAAGTTAAATACGAGCATCAGAGACCTGGTGGAAATGGGAGCGTATCACCATGGATTTTGTTGTTGGACTCCCATGGAATTGGAGAAAATTTGAAGCAGTTTGGGTCATTGTGGACAGGTTGACCAAGTCAACACATTTCATTCTAGTGGCAGCTACCTATTCTTCGGAGAGGTTAGCTGCAATTTACATTCGTGAGACTATCCTCCTACACGGTGTGACCGTGTCTATTATTTCAGATCGAGGTATGCAATTTGCTTCACACTTCTGGAGGGCTGTACAATGTGAATTAGGCACGCGGGTTCAGTTGAGTACAATATTTCATCCACAGACAGACGGACAGTCAGAGCGCACTATTCTGATATTGGAAGCTATGCTTTGCGCTTGTGTTATAGACTTTGGAGGTTCTTGGGATCATTTCTTGCCACTTGCGGAGTTTGATTATAATAATAGCTACCAGTCGAGCATTCAGATGGCTCCATATTAGGCATTATACGGAAGGCAATGCCTTTCGCCAGTTGGCTGGTTTGAACTGGGAGAGGCTCGATTATTAGGTACCGATTTGGTACAGGATGCCTTGGGTACCGTTTTGCCGACCGTAAAGTTCATGATATTGCATTCATGATTGGAGCAAGAATATTGCTTTGTGTTTCACCTATGAAAGGTGTAATGAGGTTTGGAAAGAAGGGCAAGTGGAGCCCTAGGTATATCGGACCCTTTGAAATTCTTAAAAGGGTAGGTGAAGTAGCCTACATGCTTGCATTACAACCTAGTTTATCAGTGGTTCATGCGGTGTTCCATGTGTCTATGCTCCGCAAATATCACGGTGATCTGTCCCAATGTTAAATTTCAGCTCAGTCCAATTGGACAAGGATTTGACTTATGAGGAGGAGCCGGTGGCTATTCTAGCCTGGCAGGTCCGACAGTTGAGGTCTAAGAGTTATCCTTCAGTTCGGGTGCAATGGAGAGGTCAGCCGGTAGAGGCATCTACCTGGGAGTCCGAGTCGCATATGCAGAGTAAATATGCACACCATTTCTCCAGCTCAGGTACTTTTTCTAACTCCGTTCGAGGACGAACGTTTGTTTTAAAGGTGGAGAATGTGATGACCCAAAATTTCATCTTTAAATTTAATAAGTAATTCTGTGTTCTATGACATCAAAAAGCACTAATTATCATTCCTCGACTTGCGTGCACAGTCCGTATAATTTTCCGAAAATTGTTTATGTGAAACATGGATTAAAATATGAAATGGAGTTTTAAAACTCAACTGAGTTGACTTTGGTCAATATTTTGAGCAAACGGACTCGAATCAGTGTTTTGATAGTTCCGGTAGGTCCATATCGTGATTTGAGACTTTGGCGTTTGCCTCGAATAGAATTCCGAAGTCACTAGCCCGAGATATGGAATTTTGATGAAAAATTAAAAGCTTGAAAGCTTAATAATTTTTAAGAAATTACTGATGTTGGATTTATTGACACCGGGTCAGTATTTTGGTTCTGGAGGCCGGTATAGGTCCACTATAATATTTATGATTTGTCTGCCGAATTTGGTGAGACTCGGAGTCGATTTGTCGTGATTCAGACGTTAGGTTGTAAAAATATAAGTTTTAAAGTTTTATTGAAAATTTCCTTTGACTTGGAGTCCGACTCATAGTTCTAAGTGTTAGTTTGGCGATTTGATCGCGCGAGCAAGTTTGTATGATGTTTCAGGACTTGTGTGCATGGTTGGTTTTGAGCCCCGAGGGCTCGGGTGAGTTTCGGATAGGCTACAGGATGATTTTGGACTTAGGAATTCTGGTTTTCTGCAGACTTCAGGCTTCTGGTGTGTTCTTCTTCGTGTTTGCGAAGGTACTATCACGAACCCAAAGAGAAAATTGGGGCTACCACATTGTTTGCTTCGCATTCGCGAGAGTGTGAACGTGTTCGCGAAGGCTTGAGGTGCAAAGCTTCGCGTTCGCGAAGGGAAAGGGGCTAACCAGGAAAATTGCCTTCGCATTTGCGAAGAGTAAAATTGGTCAGCAGAAATTTGTGCGTCGCGAACACGTGGCACTGACCGCGTTCGGGAAGGGTAAAAATCCCAGAGACAGAACTTAAGTTCTAGAAATGGGGTTTCGACCCATTTCCAATTTTTGAGCTCGGGTAAGGCGATTCTTGGGAGATTTTCACGGGAAAACATTGGGGTAAGTGTTCCTTATCCTATACTAATTATATTTCATGATTTCATACTCATTTACATCATGAATCCGTGAATTTATGGAAGAAAAATCAGATTTTTATAAAATCTTCCAAAAACGAAAATTTAAGATTTGAAGGTCCATTTGACATCGGAATTGGATAAATTTTGTATTGTTGAAATCGTATCGGAATGGGTGTTCGGATTTCGTAAGATTTTTTGAGATCTGAGACGTGGGTCCCACTGTCAAATATTTAAATGAATTTCGGATTTTTATCCTGAAAATTAGTAAATTCATAATGAATTAATTCCTATAATTCATATTGAGTATATTGAATTGTTTGTGAATATATTTGAAGCTTTTGGAGACAAATTTAAAAGGAAAAGTTGTGGTCTAGTAATTGATTGGAATTACAAAGCGAGGTAAGTGTCGTGATTAACCTTGACTTGAGGGAATAGAATCCTTAAACTATTTGTTATGTGAAATGCATGCGAACGACGTATAGGTGAGGTGATGAGTGTCTATACGTCATCCAATTAATTGCTTGCATAATTACTTGAAAAATCATAAACCATTTAAAATCATGAATTAATTGTTATAAAAATTGTTTCTCTCCTATTCTTTGTAAAATATTAGCTCTTGAATTCTTGCAATAATTGCTACATGCTTATTTGATTTATGTGCATTAATTTCTACTTAACATTTAGCACAATAAATATTAAACTACCTATTTTCTCTCTTATTTTCATAATAAATTGAGTTTTGTCATTTTTTTGGTTCATAAATAAATTATAATTATTGTGTGCCTTGATTGGATTGGGGGATCGGATTGCACACCGCAACAGACTTATTTAAAAGTCTATATATACTTGAGTAAAATAAATATATGAGAGTATTGAAAATGAATATATTGTGGGAGCGGTTTGCACGCTATAACGAAAATTGGTTGAAATAATAATGGATTATGACTACTGAATGGGCTCCAATTATTATAAATGAGTTACCTGATTTATTTTTATTATTTGTTATTGTTACTAATATTACGTACAGATTAAAGTAAGCGACCCACTTAGCCTCGTCACTATTTCATCGAGGTTTGGGTTAGCACTTATCAGTACATGGGGTCGGTTGTACTGATACTATACTCTGCACTTCTTGTACAGATTTTGGAGTTGGTCCTAACGGCGTACCATAGACTTGCTCGGATTTTAGCTACTCAGAGGAGACTCGAGGTATAACTGCACGGTGTCCGCAGTTCTAAAGTCCGCGTCTACTTTACTTTAGCTGTGTGTTTTTTTTCAGACAGCTTTATTTTATTTAGACCTTTATTTGTATTATTCTAGAAACTCGTGCACTTATGGCACCAAATTCTGGGATGGTATTTAGATACAATTCTTTTTATGGATTATTCACTAAATTTCAAACCTTACTTCCGCAATTATTTTTTTGTTATTAATAAATTTAAGAATTGTTTAAAAATGGCTAATATTATTCTAATGTTGGCTTGCCTAGCAAGTGAAATGTTCGGCGCCATCACGGTCTGAAGGTGGGAATTTTGGGTTGATATTTGTATTTTACTAATTTCTTCTGCAATTTCTCTAGAGCTTTTTATTAAATTATCTAGTTTTTTCCTTTTATCAAGGAAGTCATCTTTTGCCTTTAGAGCATTATATTCCTTTTCAATAGAACTTAATTTATTTTGTAAATTATGTAGTTCTATAGTTTTATCATTTTTACTAGTGCTGGATTGGTTTAATGATGTATCTACTTTAGAAATTGTTAATTTAGTTTTAAGTTGATCTTTGATCATTTCTAGAAGCTTATCAGTAAAATCAAATCTTTCACTTAATTCAGGAAACTTCTCTTTAGAAAATTCTAGAAGTTTTATTATTGGATGTGTTTCAATTTTAGGGGCTGTTATGGACCTTGTGGGAATCCCTAATTTATTGGTATCCTTTAGCTGGTTTGATACAACATGTAATAGATTATTAGTGTAATTATTTTATACAATAATTTTATTAATATCTTTATTAGTTGGTCCACTTTAAATGTGAACGCTTACTCTTTTCAAAGGGGAAGCTGTAATTACTTCATTTTGAACTGGTATTAGAATTTCTTTTAAGGGTGGTGCAGTGGATTCTATTATACCTTCATTTTTGGTATACCATTTATTAACTAACATTTGAAGGGATTACTTTTGATTTGGAATCTGTCCTGTTATTTCAAACCATTTAAAGAATTTAATATTACATTTGATTATTTTTAAATCTTTAATCCATTTATCTTTAAAAGATAATCTTTGTTTTAAGGAATTCGTACCTACGCACCATTTGTTATTAATAATATTGTTGGCATGTAACCACTGAGCATCTAGACTTTTCCAATCTATTTTAAAGTCATCTGCTCAGATTACAGTCAATTGATCTACTGTTTCTGCAATAGGGCTAGTTGCTACAAAGGGTTTATTTTGAAAAATAACTTGGGGAATAGTTTTGTTAAAGTCTACTCCCTTATGTTTTGTGTTAATTTCTTCAATTGACTCTTCATTACTTTTGTTACTTCCATTATCCTCCGGGGGTTTGGAAGAAGAAGGTCTACTAAAAGGACATTCTTCTACTGGAAGAAGCTTCACTAGCTGAGCCTGATTTTAAAAACTTTAAGTCAATGGCAAATGTTGGATATTGAATCACTTGTTCGATGAATGAACTCTCAGGTTCATATTTTGGTTGAGTGATGGAATCAAAACTCCATTCATCGTTTGACAAAATTTCATCCCATTGAATCATTCTAGGGACGAAGGTGTTACTGTGTTATTGGTTTGCTTCCATGAGCATAGTAACTCCTTTATTACTTTCGATTTTAGCTTTTGGAGCTAAGGTTGTGTTCATTAGTCTGTAATAAACTCTGTGTATTATAGTTGTTTCTCTTGTATTAACTTTGCTATTCATATTTTTTGTTTTTATATTAAGAGTTAATGTATCCAAAATGTTCTGGTCATTTATGTCAACTGAAAAGTTTGTATAACAATTAAATTATATCGGGCCTTGGGCTATGTTACTTTGCAGAACTCCTAATAATCAATCATCAAAGTTCAACAATCGGTCATCTCTTAATAAGAGACAGAGAAGGGTGTCTAAACCTAATCTATATAAAGGTTTGACTGCCACTTGTACTAATCCAATGTGAAGGAAATTGAATTTCTTTCTATATTGTTGAATATCATGTGCTGCTAATAATTTGATTGTTTCTATTGAGTTAGTGATGGCAACAGTTGATTCGCAAGTTTTGATGTTATAGTTTTTTATAAAATCAAACTTTCAAGTATGGTATATTGTATTATAGGATTCTCTTGGAATACTCAAGTTTTGTAAATCGTTTTCTATTTTGGGAATATTGGTTAGCGCTAGAGATTGGTTTATGTTATTAAGAATATTACTTTTATCAGAATTATTCACTTTAAAACTGGGTTGTGCACCGATTGATACAAATTTTTATTGCTTTTAAATTAAATAAAATATAAGTTCTTTGGTTTTTATAATTAACAAGCAATTGTTTGCAATTATTTATTTCGTCTGTTATTTCTAACAGAGTCTATTTTCTTGGTTTGATAGAAATAAGGTCTTTATAAATCCGAATATTATAACGACCCCGCCGGTCGTTTTGAGAATTTGAGCCTCGATCCCCTAATAACTATTTTCCCCATGTTTGTTTCCGCTATTGAGACTTGCCGGAGTGATTGGTTATGGAATTTAGAGAGTTTTGGACACTTAGTCCCTACTTGTGAGTTGAAGCCTTAGAGTTTGGACAGTAGTCGGAATTGTGTGAAGACAGATCCAGAATGGAATTCTGTCGACTCTAATAGCTCCGTTGAGTTATTTTGGGGTTAGGAGCGCATCCGGAATGTGTTTTGGAGGTTTGTAGTAGATTTAGGCTTGAATTGGCGAAAGTTAGTTTTTCGGCGATTTCGGCCGATAGTGGAAATTTTGATATCGAGCTCATAATGGAATTACGAAGGTGGCTGTAGGTTCGTAGTGTCATTTGTGACCTGAGTGTACAATATGAGCTCATTCGGACTAGATTTGATGTGGTTCGGCATCGTTTGTAGAATTTGGAAAGTTTTAAATTCTTAGGCTTGAATCTGTGCTTAATTAAACTGGCTCATTTGGAAATTCGAACCTAATAGTCCTGGTTCGGCAATCAAGCTTGCCAAAACAAAAATAATGCTAATCCATCACCATTATCACATCAAATCGACCATTTCCAATTCAATAAGATTGGCCACGGTGTCCCGGCCACGCATCGTGACATCACAATCCATATAAACTCGTGCGGCCAAAATAGACTCTCCAATCGGAGTAGATATAGAGAATAGCTTATGAAGCTGTTCTGGTTCTATCCCAAATTACATTTCAACATAAGGTATGACACATGACAGAGTAAAATCGGGATCAATAGGAGCATACATCATAAGATTGGACAGTCAATATACCTGTGACAACATCTGGAGAAGCCATTTAATTTTGGCGACCCCTCGTAGCATAGAAACGCCCGGATCCTCCGAACTCTATTCTCCACCCCTAGCTGCACCACGCCTTATAGGTGTTGGAGTGCCTCGAGCTGGAGGAGGTGCTGTGGATATAGTAGCTACAAAATTGGCTGGCTGTGCTGGGCCCCTACTCCTACTCTGGCGGGACGAATGCCAATCCTTCTGAATATGACCCCTCAATCCACATACGTATCATATGGGTAAATCCATGTCGCATATTACTAGGTGCATCATTCCACACCTAGGGCATGGGGGCATCCTCTCCTGCTTAGAATCTACCACTATGACGATCGTGCTGATAAGAGCCCCTGTTGCCCTGACTGGGCCTGAAATGGCTCCACTGCTGCTGCTAACTGTTCCCTGATGGCGGTGCACTAGCCAAAGGCTGAGCAAAGGACTGGGATGGACCTGACAACCCTCCCCTGAATGTTGACTTGCCACCACTAGAAGAACCACCAAATTTGCCCGCAGACCGAGCCTTATTGCTACCCTCTCGCTCCATTTTGTTCCTCAATTTGCTAGTCTCTGTTGCTTGAGCGAATGCCACCATTTTCAATAGTTCATATCAGAATTCAAGGCTGTTGTAGCATCCTCGTTAATTTCCAAGGGACTAAGGCACTATAAAAAGCGATGCACTCTAGCCTCCATAGTGGGCAACATGTAAATAGCATACTTAGACAGGTACGCGAATCTCATATGGAAATTCCACACACTTAGGCTACCTTGTCTCAGGTTCTCAAACTCCGCAGCACGGGCTGCCTTAGTCTCGGTAGACAAGAAATGATCAATGAAGGCATTGGCAAACTCACCCCACCTCGCCATAGGGCTCCTTTCTTTACGTGACTCCTCCCATAATTCAAACCAAGAACAAGCCACCTCTTTTAGGCGGTAGGAGGCATAACTCTGTTTCAGTAGCATGCATAACTCTGAGAGTCTTGTGCATCTCATCAATGAAGTCCTAGGGATCCTCCACTGGGTTAGCACCCATGAACACTAGAGGATCCAACTGGAGAAACCTGTTCACCCTGAAACCAGAATCAGAAGCTGGAACTGGAGTTGGAACTGGTACATTAGTTAGAGGGACCGTTGCACCCTAAGTAGGTGTAGGGATGGGTGCTGTCTGATCAGTTGTAGTATAATCAGGCAGTGTAGTAACTGGAGGAAACTTTTCACTCATTGGTTGCTCACCCGCATCATCAATTATAGGGTGAACTGTCACTTCTGGGTGACATTGGCTATTTGGACAATTCTTGCCTTCTTCTTAGGTTCCATGTACTGAAAGTTAATGTAAAGCACGAGTTAAAGGAGGAACAATCTTACCATCATCTTTATCGCACGATCGAGAACATGAAAGAAGGGTACTATTCCTAAATGCCTATGTAGCATCCTAATTATAGATGTGGTAGACAACACACCGATATCAAGGACTCTACTAGACACGGCTCCAAGACATTGTATGACACTTTAAAACATTAGGCTCTAATACCAAGTTTGTCACGTCCCAAAACCGAGGAGCGCGACTGGCGCTCAACCAAGTGAACCCGGCCGAGCAAGCCTGTTCGATTTCCTACTACCCAAACTCATTCATGAATAAGGAGAATATATATATACTCATTATTTAGACAAAAAGGTGATCATGTCTATTTTACAAATTCATTACCAATAGTTTCACCATTTTAAAGTCTCAAACGAAACAAGTAATACAACCACAACATAACATAGTTTGACATCCTCATCACCAATATACAACCCATACTATGTCTACAGAGCCTCAATAGATAGAGAAGAGTACAATGCTAATGCTGACAATAAGGCCCCGGCTATACCTCAAATAGAATACACAAAGAACAAAAGATACATGACCCCGAGATGAAGCGGGGCTCACCAAGTCAGCTAGGAAGAAGGTGTACTGCTATCACTGATCAATATCTCCTGTTGTGGAACCACCTGCATCCATTAAAGATGCAACGCCATCGGAAAAAGGGATGTTAGTACCGTCGAATAGCACTAGTATGTGTAACTAAACATCCTCTCAATAGAATGAATAATATTACAAGGAGTAATAATCATAACATCAATGAAAGTCTCGAACAATACCAAAACATCAAGTTTCACGTAAATTCCCATATTTTTAGATTGGTGATTCTTATCACTGATATACCATTGTTCACAATATAATTATTCACAATACCAATACCACCGTACTCTTAGCCCGAAGTCCGATCATGGCCCGATCGGTTAGGCTATCCCTTTAGAGACATTAACCACAATCACTCTCAATATCAATACCCCCGTACCTTTAACACGGAGTCCGATCATGACCCGATCGGCTAGGGTATCTCATTAGAGACATCAACCACAACCACAATTTCTATTACAATTTCCAGCACAATCACCGCCATGTGTGCGGCATGGTGTCCGATCACGACCCGATCGGCTAGGCTGTCTTATTCGATACATCAAACTTTTTATATCAATCATCACATTTCATACTTCTTTCACATCTTTTCATCTCATTGGCACTAGTGGCCACAATTATATAATCATTCTTGGCACGTTGGCCGTATTTAGTATTTCATGCTCACCTTTTCAATTTCAAACATCATCATCATCATCATCAAAAACAAATACAATTCAATTCAAGGTTCGTAGTACACATGTGAAAAATTAAGAGTCTTAGGCACATAGAGATATTTCACAAAATATGGTATAATAGCCTTCGTTTGAACTTGACTTCAAGTCGAAACATTATTAATGCACAACCCATAGACAATTTATAATGAACAACTCTGGTCTTACATAAATTATATGAATATCGTGGGATTCAATTCTAAGATAAGAATTTAACCAACATGCCTCAACAGAGCTTCATTAAACTCTAAAATGTTCCGGAATTCTTAGCAACTTCAATCTATTTTAGAAATATAACAAGTTGAACCAAAGGGGAGAGATAGCGTGCAACAATGATTTCCACATAACTACAACTTGACGGTAAGAGAGATAGCATGAATCAATTATTCTAAATAATGATAAGTCAACAATGAAAGGAATAACAAAAACTCAATTAAGGTTGAGAAATTAAGGGAAATATACTAATAAATTCAATTAAGAATAAGCAATTACGGAAAGAATAATAATAACTTCAATTAATGATAAGCAATTACGAAAAGAATAATAATAACTTCAATTAATGATAAGCAATTACGGAAAGGATAATAATAACTTTAATTAAGGATAAGCAATTACGTAAAAGATAGCAGGGAAATCAATTAATTCCAAATAAGACGCGTAAGGGTACATTTAGTAAATAGGGGATTTATCATGCTAAAACAACTTCAGATCTAATGAACATAAGAACCTAAGAGCACTAATCGGTCAAATTTCCACAAATAAGCCTGAGTACGTGCTCGTCACCTCGCGTACACGGCCTTCACGTGACACAATTAGCACAAATGACTCAAATCCTAAGGGGTAGTTTCCCCCACACAAAGCTAGGCAAGATACTTACCTCAAAGAAGCTAGACTATTACTCTAAGATGTCCTTCTCGAGTGGAACAACCTCTGGACGACTCAAATCTATCTAAACAACTTCAAATCATAAACAAAACTCATAGGAAACGATTCCAGATAATAAAGCTTCAATCTTTTAAAAAAAACTAAAAAGTCAACCAAAATATTAACCCCGGGCCCACACCTCAGAACCCGACAAAATTTATAAAATTCGAACAATTCAATTACGATTCCAACCATACTAATTTCATCCAATTATGACTCTTAATCGATGTTCAAAACCAAATTATTCTCTTTAGAAAAAGTTTTTGATAAAAAGTCCCAATTCTCCAATCAAAACAAGTTTAATTCAAAGATGAACTTATGTAATCGTATTAAAATACAAAAACTATAATTTGATACTGACCCCCATGAAAATACGAGAAGAACGCCACAAAGATCACCTCAATCGGAGCTCTAGAACTCAAGATATGCTCAAAATAGTAAATAAACGCAGTCAGATTTTTTTAATACACAGGAAATTTCGCTTCCATGACCAAAACTCCGCACCTGCGGTCTGCCAGCTGTAATTGCTGCATTTGCGGACCATGTTTCTCACCTGCGAGGTCGCAGATGCGGACCCAATTTCGCATCTACAAAGCACCAGTACCGTCTCTCTTCTCCGACACTAAAATGAGCATAACTCGCTCATACGATGTCCAAATTCAACAATGTTTTTGCTATGGCTCTGTAATTACGTTACAGATCTAATGCTTCAATCAAAACAGAAATTGGAGGTCCATTTCTTAATGTGGCAGCATTTATGCTTGAAGAAATGATGTTGAAACATAAAAAATGAGCGCAACACAACCCAAACCTATCCGAAACTCACCCGAGCCCCTCGGGACCCCGTCCGAACATACCAATACGTCCCGACACATAACGCGCACCTTCTTGAGGCCTCAAATCACATCAAACAATATTATAAATATGAATCCCACCTCAAATCGAACTTAATAAACTTATGAACTTTCAACTTCTACAACTCACGCCGAAACATATCAAATCAACCCGGAATGACGTCAAATTTTGCATCCAAGTCTCAAATGACATAACGAAGCTAATCCAACTCTATGAATCGCAATCCGAGTCCCATATTAACAAATTCGACTCCCGGTTAAACCTCTTAACCTTCAAAAACTTCAACTTTCCAATTTTTGCCAAAATGCTACAAATTATCCTACGGCCCTCCAAATCACAATCCGGACGCACGCCTAAGTCCAAAATCACCATACAAAGCTTTTGGAATCATCAAAATGCCATTTTAGAGTCGTCTATACAAAAGTAAAACTCCGGTCAACTCTTATCGTTTAAGCTTCTAAAACAAGAATCCTTCTTCCAAATTGTTCCCAAATCATCCGAAATCTGAACTCCACCACACACAGTAGTCATAATACATAATGCGAAGCTGCTCGAGACCTTAAGTCAGCGAACGGGACACTAATTCGAAAAATGACCGGTCGGGTCGTTACCCTCTCCGTCTCTTAAACAAATGTTCGTCCTCAACCCTGCCAAGAATCGTTCTGAAGTCATCAATCACTGAGTGAACAAACCATACAAATACCCGCGAGTGACCCCATGTCACCCCAAATCCACGTAAGCCAGATAACGCCACCTCAACTGAAGGTTTTTCCTTCCACCAATACCAGTAGGCCTTAGAACCAAATTTCTCACCATCCGGTTATATTTACAAGACATGATTCCTACATAAACACACGGTATCAGCCTCAACCAGCTGCAATAACCTATGTATACACTCACCAGATATAAACATATGACCTAACATACTACACATATGTCCATAACAACATTTCTAATCGCAATAGCCATCCATACACAAACCCAGCACCGGCAATTAACCTCATATCATCTACAACCCTATTCCAAACCTCCATAACACCGAGAAGGATGCAAGAAGCACGAAGATGCCATGATTATTCACTCAAATAAACAAGTCACACCCAACACCACTTGGGCACACAACTCGCAAGCTAAACCCCAATAAGCACAGCATGTATATGATTGAATATACGAGGGAACATATGAAAGAACTATCAAACAAGCCCGACCAGCACAAATCCCTATGAGTATCAAACTATGAATTAATTCCACAAGGGAGAATCAAAGTATAAGAACAACTCACAAGGATCTTATCCTATTATAACTTCACCGCAGCACGCAGCCCGACCCAAACATAACAAACTTTATGGAAAGGTGAGGATCCCATCCTCAGCTCTAAATCACAAATAGATTACACATCATACCAACTGAAACCTTTCACTAATTCAATTTCCTCTAACAAGGTCACAATACATGTTGAACTCCCACACCGGTAGAGTATCTAATTCACAAATCGTAACCAACCACCCGGAAATCACATCAAACCCTACGGTAATGGGTAACATAAAGTAATTCCTAGTATTATAACTCTCAATAATGAATAAAACAAAACGATAGACACGGGCTACCACTATAGAATCTCCCAATAGGGGTAAACACATAAGTAGAGTACAAAATCATGAAACTCACCCATATGTGAAGTAACATAAGAGGACTCACCCCGATAAGCAGAACTGAAACAAAATATGAATGAATCTCCTCTATAACAAATCAAATCCATACATGTACGACATCATCCGGTTCAACGGCCTCATACCTACCGTAGAAACTACATCAACGGACTGAGCCCCCCTCCTTGGGCACCCTCTACCCGCCTGACTTGCACCCCAAGATGGCGGTGCAGTGATATCAACAACTCGAGTAGAACGCATAGCCTGGATACCTCGTCGTGACACGTATGTTCGGAGTCTGAGATACTCTCTCACCATGTGGCTGGTATCTCCACACTCAAAGCAGCCTCTACACTGGCGTGGCTGTGGAAGCTGTCCAACATGGGCACTCTGAGACCCATTGATATCTTAAGCACCACACAAAACCTGAAGTGAAAACTTATAGACTGACCCGCAAAACCTCTACCATGGCGTACCTTGCCTCCAAAATAGGGACTAGTAGATCCTCCCGGTCTACGAGGCCTCTTAGCCTCCCTTTATTCTCTCTCCTAAACTCGTATGTCCTCTTCTTCCTAGTCCCGCATGCCCTCTAGTCGGCGAGTGATCTCTACCACCTTCTGAAATGTAACATCCGACTCCAAATCTCGAGCCATGCTAAATCGGATATCTTGGCTGAGCCCCTCAATGAACCTGCAAACTTGCTCTCTAACTGTAGACACCAAAGCAGGTGCATGTCTGGAAAAATCACTGAATTTGACGGCATACTATGACACTAACATAGTGCCCTGGCGCATCTACCCAAACTCCACACGCCAGGCATCCTGAAGACTCTGAGGAACATATTCCCTCAAGAAGAACTCAGAAAACCGATCCCATGTGAGTGAAATTGCCTTGGCCATGCTACCCAACTCGTACGTTCGCCACTACTGATATGCTGCTCTCTTAAGTTGGAATGTATTAAAAACAACCCCACTCATCTCCACAATACCCGTAGTGTGGAGAAAATGCTGAAGGTAGGAAGGTAATACTTCTTGATCCTTGCAAGTCAAAGTTGTTCTTCCTCAGATGCTGTGACCCTAATCATGGGCTAGCTGCGCCGACCCCACACCCGAAAACTGACCAATGTGAGCCTACTGCTTTAAGTTGCGGGCGACGGGAGTTTGAGCTCCTCCCCTAGTTTGTGAAGTAGCTGGTGTAGCCGGAATCAACCCCACGTGAGCTAATGTTTCAAACATGCTCAGGAACTGTGTTAAGGTCTCCTGAAGTCCGCGGCAATAACATGCACCTCCGGTGCCTGTCCCTTAACAGGAGCTACTAGCAGCTCCTCAACTACTGCTCTGATAGGTGCTCTAGCTATAGCACGTGATCCTCCTCGGCCTCTACCCCTGCCCCGGCCTCTAGTAACACCGGCTCTGGGGGCAGGGTCATCAGTAACTCCAGCTCGTGTCCTCACCATATGTGAGAGAATAGAATGACAAAGGCTCAAACTTCGAGTTGTCTCACCCGACAAGAACAATAGCCGAATTCTAAGCTTGCTAGTGATGTTATTCTTCCCAACATACCATAATCAAATCCGGTAGCACTTATTCCAGGTCCAATAACCTCATCTCATCCAGCATAAGCTGCTCGACCGACATGCCACACCAGCACCGCCTTGATCCACATTTAGTGCAACCCGTGCA
>AWOL01S0074512.1:10662-29532 GCA_000715115.1 Nicotiana otophora | reverse complement strand
ATCTCCGGTTGGATGGTTTGAGCCGGGTGAGGCTAGGCTCTTAGGTACAGACTTGGTTCAGGATGCATTAGACAAGGTGAAATCGATTCAGGAGCGGCTTCACATGGCGCAGTCTAGGCAGAAGATCTACGCGGATAGGAAGGTCAGTGATGTGTCTTTTATGGTTGGGGAGAAGGTTTTGCTGAAGGTATCACCCATGAAGGGTGTTATGAGGTTTGCGAAGAGGGGCAAGTTGAGCCCCCGGTCGTTTCGAGAGTTATAGCCAAATTTTCCCCATTTCTACTTCTTTTTGTGTTATTCAGCTATATTATGTTATATCAGGTTAGTTGGTTTGGTTTCGAAAGGAACTCGGAGTGAATTGAGACACTTAGTCTCTTAAGTAGAAACTTATGTTGGAAAAGTCAACCGGATATTGACCTATGTGTAAACGATCTCGGATTTGAATTCTTATGGTTCCGTTAGCTCCGTTAAGTAATTTTGGACTTAGGAGTGCGTCCAGAATGTGATTTGGAGGTCCGTGGTAGAATTAGGCTTGAATTGGCAAAATTGAAAATTTGACGATTTTAGTCGGGAGTGGAAAATTTGATATCGGGGTCGGAATGGAATTCTGGAAGTTGGAGTAGGTTTGTAGTGTCATTTGTGACGTGTGTGCAAAATTGGAGGTCATTCGGACGTGGTTTGGTTAGTTTTGGCATCAGTTGCCGAATTTGGAAATTTAGAAGTTCTTAGGCTTGAATCCGACGGTAATTTGATGATTTGATGTTGTTTTGAGTGATTCGAAGGTTCGACTGAGTTGGCATGTTGATATATGACTTGTTGGTATTTTTGGTTGAGGTCCCGAGGGCCGCAGGGTGATTCCAGGTGGTTAACGGATTTGTTAAAGTTGGAAATTGTAGCTAGAGCTGCTGCTTCTGCTATTTCCGCACCTGCGGAAAAAGGGTCGCAGGTGCGAGGCCGCTGGTGTGCATGGGGAGTGCGCAGGTACGGGAGGCGCTGGGCCAAGGCTGGGAACCCAGGTGCGAAGAATTGGCCGTATCTACGAGCCCGCAGGTGCGAGGCCTTGAGCGCAGATGCGGAGATGAGAAGTTTGGACTGGTTTCGCAGATGCGCACCTGGGACCGCAGATGCGAGTCCGCAGGTGCAGAATCTGGGTGATTAAATGAGTTGCACAGGTGCAGCTTCTTGGACCGTAGGTGCGGTCGCGCGGGTGCGAGAAAATGGCCGCAGGTGCGAAAAACCTGGGCAGAAACCATAAATAGAACCCTTCGCGAATTTTGGTCATTCTTCACAATTTCAACTCGGGTTTTGGGGCTTTTGGGAGAGGTTTGAAGAGGGATCAAGGGGATTTCGTCGAGGTAAGTTACTTGTAAATATGGTGATTTCCCGTTGTTTTAATCATGGTAATTATTGAAAATGAGGGGTTAGGGCTTGGAATATTTGTAGAGTAATTTAAGGATTTGAAGGACCAAACGATGTCGGATTTTGATGAATTTGGTATGGTTAGACTCGTGAGTGAATGAGCTTTCTAGTTTTGTAAATTTTGTCGGATTTCAAGACGTAAGCCTGGGGGCCGGGCTTGAGCCAATTTCGGGTTTTGGTCTAATTTTGTAGTTTTTCGTGTAGAATTCATTTTATTAGCACGTATTGATAGTATTGTACTGATTGTAAATAGATTCAGAGCATTTGGAGGCCGAGTCCAGAGGCAAGATCATTACGGGTTATAGATTTGACCGTTTTGAGGTAAGTAACGATTGTAAATCTAGTCCTGAGGGTATGAAACCCCGGATTTTGTATCATTCTACTATTTTTAGTGACGCACATGCTAGGTGACGGGCGTGTGGGCGTGCACTATTGGGGATTTGTGACTTGGTCCGCCCCGTAGCAACTGTAAAGTTGCATACTTTGTTGAAACCATTGATACTTATATGTTTTAGAAAGATTTTCTATAAATTGGGCTGAATGCCATGTTTGGGCCTTGCGCCAATGCTGTTTGGACCCTTAGGGGCTGTTTATTACCATTCTCTCACTGTTTTCGATTGAAAATCTATACTCAGTCATGTTTATACTTGTTTACCGCATAAATCAGTTTTATGACTCTTTCTGATGCATATAAATGTTTTGGGCTGAATGCCCTGTTTTACTGAAATGCCCGAGTGACCTGATTTGTGAGGATGAGTGTGGATCGGGGTTGCCCTCCTACGACATACTTTATGACTGAGTGAGGTCGAGGGCCTGATTTGTGAGGATGCGTGTGGATCGGGGCTGCCCGCCTGTAGCATACTTTATTATTATCGCACGTGAGTTGTTCGTGCAGATTATAGTTCTTGGACTGAAGGAGCCCCTCCGGAGTCTGTACACACCCCCAGTAAGCGCAGGTACCTACTGAGTGCAAGTGCCGAGTGCTGAGTGACTGGGAGGCAAGAATGATTGTGAGGTATGCCCGAGTAGCAAGAGTGATTGTGAGGTATGCCCGAGTGGCAAGAGTGATTGTGAGGTATGCCTGAGTGGCACGAGTGACTGTGAGGTTTGCCCAAGGAGCTGTATATGAGTGATATTTTGCCCGAGGGGGTGTTTATGATTTCATCATTCTTTCTCACCTTTGCATTGAGCCTTTGTTTGAAAAACTGTTGGAAAAATGTCTTTAAATGATTTTTTACTGGAACTAGGTTTAAACGAGATGTTTGATTCAAATCCTGATTTTTTTATGAGCATGTGGTATTTTACTGAGATTTCCTGATATGAACGTTATATGCTTTATTGCTTATCACTACTGCTCAGTCTTTATTTATTATTTTTACTTGCTGAGTTGGCATACTCACGTTACTCCCTGCACCTTCTGTGCAGATTCAGGTGTAGCTGGACACGGTAGCGGTTATTAAGTGTTTTGGTTGCAGATTTTTTTGGAAATAGCAAGGTAGCTATTTGGCGATCGCATCCCCTGCTCTTCTCCCTCTTATCTTCTTCCAGTTGTATTTAGCTATTTTTCGGGCTGAGTTAGCCTTGATATTGTTAGACAATTTATAGTATATACTCATGACTAGTGACACCCTGATATCGGGCTTTTCTTTTCCGCACTTCTGTTTTTCTTTGATTTGAACTCTTTAAATGGAGGTTTTATGTTAAATAACCTTGAAATTATCTTTGAAATGAAAATATCATTTTGTTTTGGAAATGAGTCAGCTTGCCTAGTTCCACGATAGGCGCCATCACGACAGGGGTTAGTTTTGGGTCGTGACATGGGTCTTCTCCACGGGCTGGATTGGCCCTACTCGGTGCTGAGTGACTGATGATCAGTTGTGTGTATTTTCCAAGATGGATGTTCCCTGGGCCAGATTGGCCATATACAATACCGAGTGATTGAGCATGATGATTGGAATGTGTGAGAAAGTGAGATTGAGTACTCTAAGGGTGTGAGTACATGAGTTCATCTCTGAGATACATTGCATTGACATGCACACGTGACATACATGCATATATATGTTTTTTTCTCATGCTGTACGGTACCACGCCATTCATGACTTCTCACATATGTTGACATATGGGCATAGTGATGCATTGGTTTTACACTGGATATCTGGAAAGAAAATGAAACAACTTAATTATTATTAAAAGGATTTTTGGGAAAATAACTGTTTTCAAACTTACTCATATTTTTGGCAACTTCGGTAAATGCTTTGGGTTTTCACTGATGTACTTGAAAGGCATAACTATTTTCAGAAATCATGATTTTATTAAGCATTTTATCTCTGAGTTACTTCTTGTATTACTTGCTTTACGTTGTTATGGACTGTTGTTGGCTATTGGTGTTGGACCCGACCTGAGTACAAGTTCGTCATTACTTTCAACCTAAGGTTAGGTTTGTTACTTATTGAGTACATGGGGTCGGTTGTACTCAAACCATACTTCTGCACCTTGCGTGCAGATGTTGGCTGTTAATGTTGTTGTGTTCGTTGGGAGCTGGATCTAAAGATGTACCTGAATTTAGGTTAGAGTTGCCTCTTGTTCATGGTAGCCTTAGATTTATAAAAATCTATTTATGTACTTTTCCAACATATGATGTATTTAGTTCATACCAGCTTTGTCAACTCTATTCTTAGAAGCTCATGATTTACTACCAGACCTTAGGGAATGTATTAGTTTCATATATTTTTTTATTCAATTGCCTTATTAATTTCATTGGAATTGGATAGTTGATAATTGGCTTACCTAACCTGTCGGGTTAGGTGCCATCACGACTAGTTGGATTTTGGTTTGTGGATATGGAATCAGAAATAGTGATTCGTGTGTTCTATGGATTTGGAGACTGAGAGTTGTCAGGAGCAAATTATTTCGTGGTTACGGACTATGAAGTTATGGCTGAAGCTAGCCACATAATAGTATGTATTATGGCTCAGTCGTTGTGGATTTTTAGAGGGCTATTTATCTATTTGTGGGTGACCAGAGTTGATTTGGGGGTCCATTGGTAGGCCCAATTAGGATCTGTATTCTACACCGAGTCGGATTCAATGGTTCCATACTGCTATTGTTGAGGGATGTGCCATTCAGTTGATGTTGGGCTTATTGATGTTCTGAAATGATCTGTGAGTTACCCTTTTATGCTATGAGAAGTCGTGATTCATTGGTTATCTGCACACATGGTGTGGTTTTATTGGGGGCCTTATGGCGGAATTCGAGCGAGATGAGTATTTAGGTATTGCATGATCAATTGCGTATTAGGTATGTTCTTTCAGGTTTTGTGTGGCATTGCATCTATTGTCTCTGCATAGTTATTGATTTTGAGCAGGGCGACTCAAGGTATATAATATGGACCAGCGTTTGGATGGTGTCATGCGTTGCAGCAGAATTATGTTAAGGTATGAACCTTGTGTTAGAATCGTGTGATGGTTCTGCGGTGTGTGATGGATTTTTAGCATTTCTTTGTGGCGGTACTTGTTAATCTTGCGGGACAGTTCTCTCATTTGAGTCATTGTTTTCCATGTCTGAGTACATTTAAATTGCTGCGTATTTGTGCACAGATGGCCCGGGTTGTGGATGTGAGTTATATTGGTGTGACATGTCTGTGGGATAGTTGTGTTTAATAATATAAGGTCATTGGACCCAGAATGGGCACTATCAGGTTTGATTACGGCATATTTGGTAAGATGCCATTGAAAGTCGACTAAGAAGTGATTATGGTTCTGGTTGGGGCGAGAGAGCTCCATGACTTGTTGATCTGATAAGGGGTTACGAGATTCTGCGTGTTTCTTTTATTATCAACAGTGTACGAAGGTTTTGGGATGAGATTTTGTTCGATATGGGGTCTAATACTAGTACTTGGTTGGTTTGGAGTAGTTACTGTGATCAGGAATGGTGCTACGAGCATGTGAGTTGTGTAATATGTTAGGTGATTATATCAGTGGTTATGGTTATGGCTCGATGCAGCTTGTTCAGACTCATACAGTGTGTCAATGTAAGATTTGTGTCTTGAAAAGAAATTCTGAAGGTTGAGAATTGAATTCCAAAGTTTTTTTGGGGCTAAGGTTAAATTAATAATTTTCCATTGTATTGTGTTGTCAGGCCTATATGGAATAAGTTGACGTGGGATCAACCCTCGAGTACCTGCGTGATAAGATGGAATAATGATTTGATGGCTTGGAAATAACTCTTGGCACGTTCAAGGACAAACGTATGTTTAAGTGGGGAAAATGTAAAGACTCGGCCGGTCATTTTGCATATTACAGCCCCGTTTACCTATTTACTACTCAATTTATGCTTTACAGTTGTTGTATGACTTGCCGGGGTAATTGGTTCGGGCCCAGAAGGATTTCAGAGTGAAATGAGACACTTAGCCTTATAATTGAAAACTTAAGTTGGTAAAGTTGACTTTATGTTAACGTATGTGTAAACGACCTTGGATTTGAATTTTGATGATTCCAATAGCTCCGTATGGTGATTTTGGACATAGGAGCGTGCGCGAAAAATTATTTGGAGGTCCGTAGTGGAATTAAGCTTGAAATGGCGAAAGTTGAATTTTTGGGATATTTGACCGGGGGATTGACTTTTTGATATCAGGGTCGGAATCCAATTTTGGAAATGGTATTAGCTTCATTATGTCATTTATGACTTGTGTGCAAAATTTGAAGTCATTCTGGATTGATTTGATGTGTTTCGGTACAAGATATAGAATTTGAAAATCCAAAGTTCATAGATTTTGATTTGAGGTGCGATTCGTCGTTTTGATGTTGTTTGATGTGATTTGGGGCATCGAGTAGGTCTGTGTTATGTTATGGAAATTGTTGGTATATTTGGTTGAGATCCCAGGGGCCTCGGGTGAGTTACAGACGAGGTTCTGATCAATTTCGTTTCATATTGCACTGGTGTGATCGCACCCGTGGAAATGGGCTCGCAGGTGCGACAAGACAGTCGCAGAAATGAGGGGCGCAAAAGAGGCCCAACTCATGCAGAAGCAGGAATGCAAATATGGTTTACGCGCCGCAGAAGCGACATTCGCAGGTGCGAGCTTCATCCGTAGAACCGGATGTCGCAGATGCGACTACTCCACCGCAGATGCGGAAGTCGCTGGGAAGAAGCCTTAAATTCGGAGTTTCTCTATTTTTAGCCATTTTCAATATTTTGGAGCTTGGTTGGGGCGATTGTGAAGAGGAATTTTTACACACAACTTGGGGTAAGTGTTCTTGACTCCCTTGTGATTACATTCCATGAATTAATCTTCGTTTTCAGCGTTAGATTATTGATTTTTCAAGAGAAATCGGAGGAATTTTCTACAATTTCATAAAATGAATTTCCAAGAATTGAACATCGATTCGGAGTCGTATTTGGATGAAATTAGTATGGTTTAACTTGTAATTAGATGGGTTGTCAGATTTTGTGAGTTTCGTCGGATTCCGAGACGTGGGCTCCAGAAGCGATTTTTGGAGTGTAATTTCAGATTTTGGGGAAACTATTAGTATTTTGATATGGAATTAATTCCTATAATTATGTGGACTGAATCAATTTTATTGTGGCTAGATTCAAGTCGTTCAAGAGTTGATACGCACAGAATGGAATTTCTGGAGCAGTGTTTAACTTGCTCGACATTGGATTCATCTTGTTCGAGGTAAGTAACTCTTCAAATCTTGGAGCTGAGGTTATGAACCCTGAATACACATATTATGTGTTTGGTGTTGAGGTGAGCACATGCTAGGTGACGAGCGTGTGGGCGTGCACCATGTGAACTGTGATTCCGTTATTTCTGTGGTACTGTGTAGTTACCTGAACTTATCTGTAATCATGAAATCTCTACGTATTTGAGTTATCCAGCTTTGATCCATGTTAAAAACCATGTCTAGGATACATGCTTATCCTGTTGGGACCCACCGAGGTCATTTCTGCTGTTGAGTTATCTGCTTTCATTGCATTACATACTCAGTCATACGCATTCATATACATATCATATCTCCGTCTCTGTTGTTATTTATTGATGCGTCATATCGTCGTTTTCGGGCAAGTATCATGACATTGTGAGCTCGTGAGAGAGAGACTGGAGAGATTGATGACTTAGTGTGGACGAGTGCCTGGTTATGAGTGACATTTATGGGATCTGGCTGCACGTCGTAGTGGTTATACTGACTTATGATAGCGCTTGGGCCGAAGAAGCCCCTCCGAAGTCTGCACACACCCCCAGTGAGCATAGTTGCTATTATTGAGGGATGGATCTTCCCTGGACATAGATCTTGTCCGAAGCATTATATACCTAGAGATGGATCTTCTCCACGGGCTGGATTGGCCCTACTCGGTACTGAGTGACTGATGATCAGTTGATGTGTATTTTCCGGGATGGATCTTCCCGGGGACGGATTGGCCATATACAGTACTGAGTGATTGAGCATGATGAGTGGAATGTGTGAGAAAGTGAGATTGAGTACTCTAAGAGTGTGAGTACATGAATTCATCTCTGAGATACATCGCATTGACATACACACATGACATACAAGCATAGAGATGTATTTTTCTCATGATGTACGGTACCACGTCATTCATGACTTCTCACACATTTTGATATATGGGCATGGTGATGCAATGGTTTTATACTGGCTATCTAGAAAGAAAATGAAACATCTTAATTATTATTGAAATAATTTTTGGGAAAATACTGTTTTCAAACTTACTCATATTTTTTGCAACTTCGGTAAACGATTTGGGTTTTCACTGATGTACTTAAAAGGCAGAATTATTTTTAGAAATCATGATTTTATTGAGCATTTTATCTTTGAGTTACTTCTTGTATTACTTGCTTTACGTTGTTATGGACTGTTGTTGGCTATTGGTGTTAGACCCGACCTGGGTACAAGCTCGTCACTACTTTCAACCTAAGGTTAGGTTTGTTACTTATTGAGTACATGGGGTCAGTTGTACTCATACTACTTCTGCACCTTGCGTGCAAATGTTGGCTGCTGATGTTGTTGTATTCGTTGGGAGCTGGAACTGAAGATGTACCTGCATTCCGGTTAGAGCTGCCTCTTGTTCATGGTAGCCTTAGATTTATAAAATTCTGCTTATGTACTTTTCAAACAAATGATGTATTTACTTCATACCAGCTTTGTAAACACTATTCTTAGAAGCTCATGATTTGTACTACCAGACCTTAGGGAATGTATTAGTTTCATATATTTTTTTATTCAATTGCCTTATTAATTTCATTGGAATTGGATAGTTGATAATTGGCTTACCTAACCTGTCGGGTTAGGTTCCATCACGACTAGTTGGATTTTGGTTTATGGATATGGAATCAGAAATAGTGATTCGTGTGTTCTATGGATTTGGAGACTGAGAGTTGTCAGGAGCAGATTGTTTCATGGTTACAGACTGTGAAGTTGTGGCCGAAGCTAGCCAGATAATACTATGTATTATGACTCAGTCGTTGTAGATTTTCGGAGGGTTATTTATCTATTTGTGGGTGACCAGAGTTGACTTGGGGGTCCATTGGTAGGTCCAATTAGGATCTATATTCTACATTGAGTTGGATTGGTTGCCTCCATATAACTATTGTTGAGGGATGTGCCATTCGGTTGATGTTGGGCTTATTAGTATTCAGAAATGATCTGTGGGTTACTCTTTTATGCTACGAGAAGTTGTGATTCATTGGTTATATGCACACATGGTGCAGTTCTATTGGGGGCCTTATGACGGAATTCGAGCGAGATGAGTATTTGGGTATGGCATGATCAATTGCGTGTTAGGTATGTTCTTTCAGGTTTTTTGTGGCATTGCGTCAATTGTCTCTCCATGGTTATTGATTTTGAGCAGGGTGGCTCGAGGTATATAATATGGACCAGCGTTTGGATGGGGGCACGCGTTGCAGCAGAGTTATGTTAAGGTATGAACCTTGTGTTAGATTCGTGTGATGGTTCTGCGGTATGTGATGAATTTTTTGTATTTCTTTGTGGCGGTACTTGTTAATCTTGTGGGACAGTTCTCTCATTTGAGTCATTTGTTTTCCATGTCTGAGTACATTTGAATTGTTGCGTATTGGTGCACAGATGGAACATGTTGTGGCTCTGAGTTATATTGGTGTAACATGTTTGTGGGATAGTTGTATTTAATAATATAAGGTCATTGGACCCAGAATGGGTTCTGTCAGGTTTGATTATGGTATATTTTGGAAGATGACATAGAAAGTCGACTAAGTAGTGATTATGGTTCTGGTTGGGCCGAGAGAGCTCCATGACTTGTTGATCTGATAAGGGGTTACGAGATTCTGCGTGTGTCTTTTATTATCAACAGTGTACGAAGGTTTTGCGATTAGGTTTTGTTCGATATGGGGTCTAATACTAGTATTTGGTTGGTTTTAAGTAGTTACTGTGATCGGGAATGGTGCTACGAGCATGCGAGTTGTGTAATATGTGAGGTGATTATAAAAGTGGTTATGATTATGGGTCGATGCAACTTGTTCAGACTCATATAGTGTGTAAATGGAAGATTTGTGTCTTGAAAATAAATTATGAAGGTTGGGAATTGAATTCCAAAGTTTTTTTGGGGCTAAGTTTAAATTAATAATTTTCAGTTGTATTGTGTTGTCAGGCCTATATGGAATAGGGTGACGTGGGATCACCCCCAGGTACCTGCGTGGTAAGATGGAATAATGATTTGATGGCTTGGAAATAACTCATGGCACGTTCGAGGATAAATGTATGTTTAAGTGGGGGAGAATGTAACGACCCGGCCAGTCGTTTTGAGTATTACAACCCCGTTTACCCATTTACTATTTAATTTATGCTTTACAATTGTTGTATGACTTTCCGGGGTAATTGGTTCGGGCCCGGAAGGATTTCGGAGTGAAATGAGACACTTAGCCTCATAATTGAAAACTTAAGTTAGAAAAGTTGACTGTATGTTGATGTATGTGTAAATGACCTCGGATTTGAATTTTGGTGATTCCAATAGCTCCGTATGGTGATTTTGGACATAGGAGCGTGCGCGGAAAATTATTTGGAGGTCCGTAGTGGAATTAATCTTGAAATGGATGGCGAAAGTTGAATTTTTGGGATGTTTGACTGGGGGTTGACTTTTTGATATCGGTGTCGCAATCCAATTTTGGAAATGGTATTAGCTTCGTTATGTCATTTATGACTTGTATGCAAAATTTGAAGTCATGGCGGATTGATTTGATGTGTTTTAGCACAAGATATAGAATTTGAAAGTCCAAATTTCATAGATTTTGATTTGAGGTGTGATTCGTCGTTTTAATGTTATTTGATATGATTTGGGGTATCTAGTAGGTCTGTGTTATGTTATGGGACTTATTGGTATATTTGGTTGAGGTCCCGGGGGCCTCGGGTGAGTTAAGGACGAGGTTCAGATCAATTTTGTTTCATATTGCACTGCTGAAGATTTTTGGTTATGGTGTGATCGATCCTGCGGAAATGGGCTCGCAGGTGCGATGATCGCAGGTGAGACAAGGCAGTCACAGAAACGAATGGCGCAAAAGCGGCCCAACTCGCACAGAAGAGGGAATGCAAATGCGGTTTACGCGCCGCAGAAGCGACATTCGCAGGTGCGAGCTTCGTCCGCAGAAGAGGATGTCATAGATGTGACTACTCCACCGCAGATGCGGAAGTCGTTGGGCAGAAGACTTAAATTCGGGGTTTCGCTATTTTTAGACATTTTCAACATTTTGGAGCTCGGTTTGGGCAATTGTGGAGAGGAAGTTTTACACACAACTTGGGGTAAGTGTTCTTGACTCCCTTGTGATTACATTTCATGAATTAATCTTCGTTTTCAGCGTTAGATTATTGATTTTTCAAGAGAAATCGGAGGAATTTTCTACAATTTCATAAAATGAATTTCCAAGAATTGAACATCGATTCGGAGTCGTATTTGGGTGAAATTAGTATGGTTGAACTTGTAATTAGATACGTTGTCGGATTTTGTGAGTTTCGTCGGATTCCGAGATGTGGGCCCCACAGGCGATTTTTGGAGTGTAATTTCAGATTTTTGGAAAAATATTAGTAGTTTGATATGGAATTACTTCCTATAATTATGTGGACTGAATCAATTTTATTGTGGCTAGATTCGAGCCATTCAGGAGTTGATACGCACAGAATGGAATTTCTGGAGCAGTGTTCAGCTTGCTCGACATTGGATTCATCTTTTTCGAGGTAAGTAACTCTTCAAATCTTGGATCTGAGGGTATGAACCCTGAATATACGTGTTATGTGTCTGGTGTTGAGGTGATGGACATGCTAGGTGACAGGCATGTGGGCGTGCACCGTGTGAACTGCAATTCCGTTATTTTTGTGATACTGTGTAGTTATCTGAACTTATCTGTAATCATGAAATCTCTACGTACTAGAGTTATTGAGCTGTGATCCATGTTAGAAACCATGTCTAGGATACATGCTTATCCTTTTGGGACCCACCGAGGCCATTTTTGCTGTTGAGTTATCTGCTTTCATTGCATTACATACTCAGTCATACGCATTCATATACATATCATATCTCAGTCTCTATTGTTATTTATTGATGCATCATATCATATTTGTCGGGCAAGTATCATGACATTGTGAGACGGTGAAAGAGAGACTGGAGAGATTGATGACTGAGTGAGGCCGAGTGCTTGATTATGAGTGACATTTATGGGATCGGGCTGCACGCCGCAGTGGTTATACTGATTTATGATAGCGCTTGGGCAGAAAGAACCCTTCCAGAGTCTGCACACACCGCCAGTGAGCGCGGTTGCTAGTATTGAGGGATGGATCTTCCCTGGACATAGATCTTGTCCGAAGCATTATATACCTGGAGATGGATCTTCTCCACGGGCTGGATTGGCCCTACTCGGTACTGAGTGACTGATGATCAGTTGATGTGTATTTTCCGGGATGGATCTTCCCTGGACATAGATCTTGTCCGAAGCATTATATACCTGGAGATGGATCTTCTCCACGGGCTGGATTGGCCCTACTCGGTACTGAGTGACTGATGATCAGTTGATGTGTATTTTCCGGGATGGATCTTCCCTGGACATAGATCTTGTCCGAAGCATTATATACCTGGAGATGGATCTTCTCCACGGGCTGGATTGGCCCTACTCGGTACTGAGTGACTGATGATCAGTTGATGTGTATTTTCCGGGATGGATCTTCCCTGGACATAGATCTTGTCCGAAGCATTATATACCTGGAGATGGATCTTCTCCACGGGCTGGATTGGCCCTACTCGGTACTGAGTGACTGATGATCAGTTGATGTGTATTTTCCGGGATGGATCTTCCCTGGGACGGATTGGCCATATACATTACCGAGTGATTGAGCATGATGAATGGAATGTGTGAGAAAGTGGGATTGAGTACTCTGAGAGTGTGAGTACATGAGTTCATCTCTGAGATACATTGCATTGACATGCACACATGAAATACAGGCATAAGGATGTATTTTCCTCATGTTTTACGGTACCACGTCATTCATGACTTCTCACACATGTTGACATGTGGGTATATTGATGCATTGGATTTGCGCTGGCTATCTGTAAAGAAAATGAAACATCTTAATTATTATTGAAATGATTTTTAGGAAAACTACTGTTTTCAAACTTACTCATATTTTTGGTAACTTCGGTAAACGATTTGGGTTTTCACTGATATACTTGAAAGGCAGAACTATTTTCAAAAATCATGATTTTATTGAGTATTTTCTCTCTGAGTTACTTCTTGTATTATTTGCTTTACGTTGTTATGGGTTCTTGGCTATTGGTGTTGGACCTGACTTGGGTACGAGCTCGTCACTACTTTCAACCTAAGGGTCGGTTGTACTCATACTACACTTCTGCACCTTGTGTGCAGATGTTGGCTGCTGATGTTGTTGTGTTCATTGGGAGCTGGATCTGAAGATGTACTTGCATTTCGTTTAGAGCTGCCTCTTGTTCATGGTAGCCTTAGATTTATAAAACTCTGTTTATGTACCTTTCAAACAGATGATGTATTTAGTTCACACCCGCTTTTTAAACTCTATTCTTAGAAGCTCATGATTTGTACTACCATACCTTGGGGAATGTATTAGTTTCATATATATTTTTTATTCAACTGCCTTATTAATTTCATTGGAATTGGATAGTTGATAATTGGCTTACCTAGCGGGTCGGGTTAGGTGCCATCACGATTAGTTGGATTTTGGGTCTTGGAGATGGAATCAGAAATTGTGATTCGTGTGTTTTATGAATTTGAAGACTAGGAGTTGTGAGGAGCAGATTGTTTCATGGTTGCAAACTGTGAAGTTGTGACCGAAGCTAGCCAGATAATAGTATGTATTATGACTTAGTCGTTGTGGATTTTCGGAGGGTTTTTTATCTATTTGTGGGTGACCAGAGTTGATTTGGGGATCCATTGGTAGGTCCAATTAGGATCTTTATTCTACACCAAGTTAGATTGGTTGGCTTCATACTGCTATTGTTGAGGGATGTGCCATTCGTTTGATATTGAGCTTATTAGTGTTCTGAAATGGTCTATAAGTTACTCTTTTATGCTGTGAGAAGTTGTGATTCATTGGTTATATGCGCACATGGTACGATTCTATTGGGGGCCTTATGGCGAAATTCGAGCGAGATGAGTATTTGGGTATTGCATGATCAATTGTTTATTAGGTATATTCTTTCAGGTTTTGTGTGGCATTGCGTCAATTGTCTCTCCATGGTTATTGATTTTGAGCAGGGTGGCTCGAGGTATATAATATGGACCAGCGTTTGGGTGGGGTCACATGCTGTAGCAGAGTTATGTTAAGGTATGAACCTTGTGTTAGAATCGTGTGATGATTCTGCGGTGTGTGATGGATTTTCAGCATTTCTTTGTGGCGGTACTTGTTAATCTTGCAAGGTAGTTCTCTCATTTGAGTCATTGTTTTTCATATCTGCGTACATTTAAATTATTATGCATTGGTGCACAAATGGCACGGGTTATGGCTCTGAGTTATAATGGTGTGAAAGTCGGCTAAGAAGTGATTATGGTTCTGGTTGGGGCGAGAGAGATCCATGACTTGTTGATCGGATAAGGGGTTACGAGATTCTACGTGTTTCTTTTATTATCAACAGTGTACGAAGATTTTGGGATGAGTTTTTTTCGATATGTGGTCTAATACTAGTACTTGGTTGGTTTGGAGTAGTTATTGTGATCAGGAATGGTGCTACAAGCATGCGAGTTGTGTAATATATTAGGTGATTGTATCCGTGGTTATGGTTATGGATCGATGCAGCTTGTTCAGACTCATATAGTGTGTAAATGTAAGATTCGTGTCTTGAAAAGAAATTCTGAAGGCTGGGAATTGAATTCCAAAATCTTTTTTGGATAAGGTTAATGTGATGTCCCGATAGGTCATCATATATTTTAGAACCTAATTCTGCATTATGAGGTCTCAAAAACCTCATCTTAGCCTTCCTCGATTTGTGTGTGTAGTGCGAGTGTTCTTTGGGAAGACTTTTATATTGAAAACTGATAAAATAGGAATTTTTTCCTAAAAACTTCATTTGAATTGATTTCGATCAACATTTTGGTAAGCGGGCCCAGATTGGTTTTTGACGGTCCCGGTGGGTCTGTATAGAAATATGGGACCTGGGCGTATGCCCGAAATCTAATTCGGAGGTCCCTTGCTCGAGTTATGAATTTTTGAGGAAATTATTAGTCTGAAAATCTAAGGTCTTTAAGAATTGATTGAGGTTTGGCATTGTTAGTACCGGGTCCGTATTTTAGTTTCGGAGCCCGGTATAGGTCCAATATAATATTTATGACTTATCTGTGAAATTTGGTGAGAAACGTAGGTGGTTTGACGTGATTCGGACGTCCGGTTGTGAAAATAAAAATTTTATAGTGTTCTTGAGAATTTCATTTGATTTGGTACTAAATTAGTAGTTCTAGGTGGTATTTTGGCGATTTGATCCTGCGAGCAAGTTCGTATGATATTTTTAGACTTGTGTGCATGTTTGGTTTGGAGTCCCAAGGGCTCGGGTGAGTTTCGGATAGGCTACAGTATGTTTTGGACTTGGGAAAAATCTGGTTTCCACAGTTTCAGTGCCTTCTGGTTTCCTTCTTCGTGTTCGCGAAGGCACTCTCGCGAACGTGTAGTAGAAACTGGACTAGCTGAATTTTGCTTCTCCGCGAATGCGAAGGCTGGGTCGCGAACGCAGAGCGATGGGGACGTTACCCTTCGCGAATGCGACCAGCTCAACGCGAACGCGTAGTGACAGGGACCTGGGGGAGGGGGTCAGTCACTCTTCATCGCGAACACAAGCAAGGACTTGCGAACGCGAAGATCGGGGGGGCGTAACCTTTGCAAACGCAATAGGAGTTTCGCGATCGCGTAAGCTTGGCAAGCTCTGCTATTCGCGAATGTGACAGTGTCCTCGCGAATGCGATGAACACTGTCGCCCAGCTATTAAACAGTCCCATTACGAGACTTAAGCCATTCTTTCACATTTTCAAAAGCTAGACGGCCTAGAGGCGATTTTCAAAAGACATTTTCTTCCCCAAAGTGTTGGTAAGTGATTCTAAACCACATTCTTTCAATTACTCATTACATTTTATGAATTTTCAACCTAAAAGCTAGAGTTTCATGGTAGAGTTGGCGATTTTGGGTAGAAACTAGGGATTTGGAAAAAAGGAGATTTAGACCTCAAATTGAGGTTGGATTCCAAAACCAATTATATATCCGGGCTCAGAGGTGAATGGGTAAATGGATTTTGGTCCGAACCTCGGGTTTTGACCAAGCGAGTCTGGGGTCAATTTTTGACTTTTAGGGGGAAAGTTTGGAAAATCTAAATTTATGCAATGTAATTGATTCCTTTAGCAATATTTGATATTATTGAGTCGTTTTTAAATAGATACGAGTGGTTTGAAGGTGGATTCTAGAGAAAAAGCTGTGATTGAGTATTGAGTGGCCTTCAGAGCGAGGTAAGTCGTGGTTAACCTTGGCTTGAGGGATTAGGTATTATTCACTTATTTGCTACGTGTTTGTATGTTGAGTACAAAATATAGGTGATGTGACGAGTACCTGTGCGTTATTGTCGAGTCATAACATGCGAGTGAGTCTTATTATTGTAATCATTGTATTCCTTGATCATATTGTTTATGATTAGACTAGCTATTCGATATGTTGAACAACTCTTATTATGTTTTACGGAAATTGGTATTGATTGGATATTGACTCAAAGTCGAGGTTAGTAACGTGGAATTGAATATTGAAGTAAGACTTGTTCTTGATATTTCTATCTCCTTGTTGTTAAGGTTCATTGTCTTGGTGAGGGAGAGTGTTAAAGCACGAAGGGTGATGCCGTGCAACGTTTTGTGAGTGGGTGATAATGGACGAAGGGTGATGTCGTGCCATGTTATCAGAGAGTTAATGCACAAAGGGTGATGCCGTGCCGTTTCTATTGTTTCTTATGGTGAGGTTGAGAGTAAAAGCACTAAGGGTGATGCCGTGCACTTTCCTTTATTGTGTTTACTTGTTTCTTTCTGTTAAAGATATATCAATTGATTATGTTCTCATTCCTGTTGTGTTTCCTTGCCATGTAACCCCCTCAGCATGTCCCCTTCCCAATATTTCTTGCCTTGCTTCTTTAGATGTTGTTATTGTTGTATATATTGATATATATTGCACATGTTTATTTGTAGGTGTCTTGTCCTAGCCTCGTCACTACTTCGCTGAGGTTAGACTCGACACTTACCAGTACATGGGGTCGGTTGTACTGATAGTGCAATCTGCACTTTTTGTGCAGATTTTGGTACCGGACCGAGTTGACTCTGAGTCTAGCTGCTGGCTTGATCTATTGGAGACCCAACGTAGTCCTGTTGGCGTCTACAGGCCCTGGCGTCCCCTTCTATGCATTTCATTTACTGTTTCATTTGTATGGAAAACAGTTGTATTTCCTTCAGACATTTAATTGTAGTGAAATCTTAGAAGTTCGTGAATTGTGAGTCCAGATCCGAGTAATAGAATATATATTGAGGTTGTTATGAACTTTCGCTTTCATGTTAACTCGTTATAGCTTATTTATTGTTAATTATTGAAATGTATAAGAATTTGGCTTAATAATCTCTATCGTTGGCTTGCCTAGCAAGTGAAATATTAAGTGCCATCACGGTCCTGACGGTGGAAATTCCGGGTCGTGATAGTTAAATTAATGATTTTCAGTTGTATTATATTGTCAGGCCTATATAGAATAGGGTGACGTGGGATCACCGCCTGGTACCTGCGTGGAAAGATGGAATAATGATTTGGTGGCTTGGAAACAATGCTTTGCACGTTCGAGGAAAAACATATGTTTAAGTGGGGGAGAATATAACAACCCGGCTGGCCGTTTTGAGTATTATAGCCTAGTTTGCCTATTTACTGCTCAATTTATGCTTTACAGTTATTGTATGACTTGCCGGTGTAATTGGTTTGGGCCTGGAAGGATTTCGGAGTGAAATGAGATACTTAGCATCATAATTGAAAACTTAAGTTGGAAAAGTTGATTGTATGTTGACGTATGTGTAAATGACCTCGGATTTGAATTCTGATGATTTCAATAGCTCTGTATAGTGATTTTGAATTTAGGAGCGTGTGCGGAAAATTATTTGGAGGTATGTAGTGGAATTAAGCTTGAAATGGCGAAAGTTGAATTTTAGGAAAGTTTGACCGGGGGGTTGACTATTTGATATCGGGGTCGGAATCCAATTCTGGAAATGGGAATAGCTTCGTTATGTCATATATGACTTGTGTGAAAAATTTGAATTCATTCCGGATTGATTTGATGTGTTTCGGCACAAGATATAGAATTTAAAAGTCAAATTTTAAATTGCACTGCTGAAGATTTCTGGTTATGTTGTTATCGCACCTGCGAAAATGGGCTCACAGGTGCGACAATGCAGTCGCAGAAGCGAAGGGAGCAAAAGCAGCCCAACTCGCGCATAAGCAGGACCGCAAAAGCTGCCCAACAAGGCAGTCGCAAAACCGGCCCAACTCGTGCATAATTGCAGCTCGTGTCCTCACCATCTGTGAGAGAATGGAATGATAAAAGTTCAAACTCCGAGATCAATAAGCTCGCACGATAGGAATGAAAGAAGTGAAATTGTCCTAATAGTACCGTAGCCTCTCGAAGATAAGTACAGACCTCTACGTACCGATCCGCAAGACTCTACTAAACTCGCTTATGACTTGTAGCACCTATGAACCTAGAGCTCTGATACCAACTTGTCACGACCCAATTTTTCCTCCATTGGGTATCGTGATGGCACATAGTCTTAGGGACTAGCTAAGCCTAACAATAATTAAAAAAACAACATTATTTAAATAGAATCTCTTAAAATTCCCAAAACCGGTAGTACAAGTCATAAGCTCTACAGAGTGTTTGCTAGAAAACTTCTAAATACAA
>AWOL01S0074510.1:52924-69200 GCA_000715115.1 Nicotiana otophora | reverse complement strand
CCATAAAGAACATTCATATATTTATGGTTTAGTTGTTCACCGGGGCAATATTATGGCAAAATTAACTCTCGGTAAATTGTAATAAACTATTATCGCTATCAAGTATAGCAGGTATAGGACGGGTAACGGGTTTCGGCCGGGGAGCCGGGGGAAGTGGAGGAGGCACTAGATTCACCACTCTTGAATTTTTCCTTATTTTTACTAAATATTGTTTTTAGGGAATAAGCCATCTTAATTAATCAAGCAAAGTAAATAAAACAAACAAAACTATAATATTAAAACTTAAGAGTTGGAACGAGTTTACCGAATTGACGAACAACTTGTTGAAAAATAATTATCGTTGAAGACTTCAATTCACCAACTTCACAATTTTGCACAAATTGTAACAATTAAGTAAGCAATTATAGAAGAATATTAGAGAGAAATTGAGAGATATTGATGATTTTGTGAGAAAAATAAAAGAATGAGGGGGTATTTATAGTTAAAAATAGGGAAAAAGTATAATTATAAAAAGTTTGGGGTTAAAACAAAATTTGGGGGGGTTAAATGGCTATTTTGCAAATAGCCAACGACTATTTTGGCAGACCAAATAGCTAGTTTTTAAATGGCCAAACGGTCAAATTTATTTTTTAAAAATTTATCCGTTGGGCCTGTTTAGGACTGCTTGAACCGGCCCACTTCTCAGCCGGTCCCGGTCCTAAACGATCTCGGTCTCGCGGGCCTCCCCTATGAGACCGGCCCACTACCCGGACCACCACCCCACGGTCCCGGTCCTATCCAGTTAGGACCGTTTAGGCCCACCGCCCATGTGGGATTGCGGTCCCGGGCCGGTCCTGGTCCTAACCGGCCCACATGCCACCCCTAGTCCAGACTCTCGAAGAGGTACCCGATTTTATCAGTAATTCTTTTTCAATATCGGGTACGAAGGCTGGCGTAAAGTCAGCCACGAAGTCCGCTAAGATTTGAGATTTGATAGCGGTTCGAGATCGATACTCGATGTCGTACCCACCGATCTCTATGGCCCATTTGGCCAATCGGCCTGAAAGCTCAGGTTTGTGTAAATATTTCGTAGAGGATAAATTGTTATAACATGTATCGGATGGCACTGAAAATATGATTTTAGTTTCCTAGAGGCACTTATTAAAGCAAGAGCTAATTTTTCTAAGTGTGGATATCTAGTTTTGGTCTCACCTAAAGTTCGACTGACATAATAAATAAGGAATTGCGTACCTCGTTCTTCTCGAATTAGGACTCCACTAACCGCTATCTTCGAGACAACTAGATACAGATAAAGTTGTTCGTCTGCCTTCGGGGTATGAAGCAACGGAGGGCTTGATAAATACCGTTTTAGCTCTTCCAAAGCCTACTGACATTCCAGAGTCCATGCAAAATTGCTTTTCTTTTTAAGCAGAGAGAAAAATCGATGGCTCCTATCCGAGGATCTCGAAATGAATCGTCCCATGGCGGCTATCCATCCTGTTAGCCTTTGTACGGCCTTTACATTATCTACCACTGTGATGTCCTCGATTGCTTTGATTTTATCGGGGTTAATCTCGATTCCTCGATTTGACACCATGAAACCGAGAACCTTGCCCGAGCCTACCCCGAAAGCACATTTTTCGGGATTGAGCTTCATATTGTATTCCCTTAGTATGTCGAAAGTTTCCTGCAAATGCTTTAAATGGTTCTCTGCTCGCAGGGATTTAACTAACATGTCATTAATATAAACCTCCATTAATTTTCCTATTTGCTTCTCGAACATTTTGTTTACTAGGCGTTGATAAGTTGCACCAGCATTTTTAGGCTGAATGGAATTACATTATAACAGTAAGTCCCATACTTTGTGATAAATGAGGTCTTTGCTTGATCCTCCGGGTTCATCTGTATTTGGTTGTACCCGGAATAGGTATCGAGAAAATTGAGAGTCTCGTGACCGACCGTAGCATCAATCATGCGATCGATATTAGGCAAAGGAAAAGAATCCTTAGGGCATGCTTTATTTAGGTCTTTATAATCTATACACATTCTAAACTTGTTACCCTTTTTAGGGACTACCACCATATTTGCTAGCCACTCGGGTTATTTTACTTCCCGAATGGACCCTATTTTAAGAAGTTTGGTTACCTCGTCTTTGATGAAGGCATGTTTGACCTTGGACTGGGGCCTTCTTTTTTGTTTTACCAGGTGGAATTTTGGGTCCAAGCTTAGCTTATGAGTGGTGATTCCCGGTGGGATACCTGTCATGTCAAGATGGGACCAAGGAAAACAGTCTATGTTAGCTATAAGAAATTGAATAAGCTTTCTCCTGAGCTCGGGATCTAACCCCGTGCCCAGGTATACCTTTCGTTGGGGCAGATGTTCGACTAGTATGACTTGCTCCAGTTCTTCGACCGTTGATTGGGTAGCGTCGGAATCATCGGGGACCACGAAGGATTAAAGGACCCCATGTTCATCATCTTCGTTAGTCTTCTGATTCTCTAGTTGGGTCGAAGCTGACGTTTGTGATTGCTATTTGGTATCACATTCCCCCTTCGAGTCCGATCCTTTTGTCGACGATAGTGAAGATATCAGAATTTCTTCCTCGATGGCAAATATTTCTCTTGCGGCCGGTTGTTCTTCGTAAACTGTTTTGACTCCCTCCGATGTTGGGAATTTCAGAACCTGGTGGAGGGTTGAAGGTACAACTCTCATATTGTGGATCAACGGTCTTCCAAAAAAGGGCGTTGTACCTCATATCGCTTTCAATTACGTGAAACTTCGTTTATTGGATGGTTCCGGCCACGTTTATTTGCAAAACTATCTAGCCCTTAGTAGTTTCACATGCCATATTGAATCTATTTAGAACCAGGGTTGTGGGCACGACCTGGTCCTGTAGACCGAGCTGCTCTACGACCTTTGATTTAATAATGTTGGCCGAGATACCTGGATCAATTAACACATGCTTAACTTGAGTTTTATTCATAAGTACAGATATTACCAGTGCATCGTTGTGAGGTTGCATGATTCTTCCTGCATCTTCATCATTAAAGGATAGGGTTCCTATGGATGCGTAATCCCGAGTTCAAGGTCGCTTCTCTCTTACAACCGACATCTTAGTGCGTTTAAGCACCGACCCTTAAGGGATATCGATCCCACCGATGATCATATGGATGATGTGTTGTGGCTCTTCTTGTTCGTTTTGTCTACTGAAATCCCTGTTTTTGAAATGGTTTTTGGCCCTGTCACTTAAAAATTCTCGAAAGTGCCCTTTATTGAATAACCAGGCTACCTCCTCTCTTAGTTGCCCGCAATCTTCCGCTCTATGGCCATGAGTGCCATGATATTCGCACATTTGATTGGGATTCCTCTGGGCAGGATCGGTCTGCAGAGGTCGAGGCCATTTAGTATCTTTGATGTGTCTGATAGCGGACACGATGGACGGTGCATCAATGCTGAAGTTATACTCTGATAACCGTAGTGCTTCCATAGGTCTGGTATGCCTGTCGAACGCATTCCTGTTCATCAGCCCCCGAGACCCTTGGCCTCAATCACTTCTCCTTTCGTCTCGTACGGGGTTACGTGAAGGTTCGCTACCCCTATGATCTCCGTTATACGGCCGATATCGATCCTTGTTTGACCTCGGTTCTTGGTCGATGTCCCTTTTAATAACGGACCTAGACCCCAACTGGTCGTCTTCAACTCTGATCTTCGATTGATATCGATTGTGTACATCGGCCCAAGTAATAACCGGGTACTCGATCAAATTATGCTTCAACTGTCATGAAGCCATCGAACTCCGCTCGTTCAGACTTGAGTGAAAGCTTGTACATCCCAATCGTCAATGACTGGTGATAGATCCATTCGTTCAGTTTGGAAACGAGATACGAACTCTCTTAGCGTCTCGTTGTCCTTCTGCCTTACCTTGAAAAGGTCCGACTTCCTGGTCTCGACCTTTATAGCTCCGGCATATGCTTTTACGAAAGAATCCACAAGCATAGCAAAAGAATTGATAGAGCTAAACGGTAAATTGTGATACCATATCATTGCTCCCTTTGATAGGGTTTCACCGAATTTTTTCAATAATACAGATTCGATCTCATCGTCCTCTAGATCGTTCCCTTTAATGACACATGTGTAAGAGGTGACATGTTTGTTGGTGTCGGTCGTTCCATTATATTTAGGAATTTTGGGCATGCGAAACTTCTTTGGGATTGGTTTAGGAGTCGCGCTCGGGGGGAAAGTCTTTTGTACGAATATTTTGGAATCTAAGCCCTTCAACATCGGTGGTGCCCCTGGGATCTGATCAACCCTGGAGTTATACGTTTCCATTTTTTTGTCGTTCGCTTCGATTCTCCTTTCTCCTGACTCTATTCCTTTTGTCAGTTCTTCGAACATCTTAATAATTTCGGGACTAGTCCCCGATTCTTGCTCATTTGACCTTACTATAGCTGGCCCTGTTTTGTGGGTGATTTCATGGGGTGGACTGGGCTCGAGTCTGGTCGGTGCCTAGGTTTGGCTCTGCAACTGGGCTATTGCTACTTGTTGAGCTTGCAACATTTCGAAAATCATACGCAAGCTGATTCCGTTTTCCTCAGCATTTTGGGTATTTCGAGCTGTAGACCGAGTTCCACCATGAATGCTATTTTCAGGGTCGGAACGTTGGTTCGCCTCGATGGCCACATGTGAATTAACGTATATTGGCTCTTCGACCCGAGCTCCAACTAGATCGACGAGTGGCCTTTCATCCCCGGGGGTTAAGTTGTTGTACTCATCTTGAAGGCCAGCTTCGTTGTTGATAGGTAGGGCCATTAATTGAGAATTCGTCGTTTTCAACTTGAAATCAAAGATACTTCTAAGAGCAAGTGTAAAATGGTGTATTTTGCAGAGATTCATACCAAATAACCACTGTTATCCTTATCCCTATGGTGGGCGTCAAACTGTTTATCCGAAAAATAGATATAGTTGATTTTATATGCAGTTCTAAGAGTACTGGTATAACTTAGTACAAATCAGAAAAGTAAGTAAAAATATGTCGAATATTGACTGTAAAGAATGAAATACAAACCAAATTGAATGGAGAATGATTTATGTGTAAAGCTTATAAAGGATAATCTCTACTGTATTTCTATATGAATATCAATAATATCTGAATATGAGAGTGTATGAGTGCCTTAATGTCTCCTCCCCTACAGAAATAATAGCCATACCTCTTATAGTGGAGGGATCCTACTTTAGATATAATTATAAATACATAGTGGGGATCCCATGATAGATTAGTTTTTTTCTAATTCCCCCCGAGATTCTCTCCCTTAGTGCGGCTGTAACGACTCTTGTCTCTTGGCTCGATCTTGATCGGATTCAGTATTGGTCGATTTTCAGATTTAGAGATTGATATTAACTCGAGCTCGATATTGACTCGAACTCGATATTGACTCGGGGCTCGGTATCGACTCGGGCTCGATATTGGTCGGTCTCTGGCTCTTAAGCTCGATGACACCACTTCACATCATAGTTTGATTTGGGCTCGAGCTCGATAATAACTTCGAGCTCGGTATTTGATCGGTTTCTGAAACTCGAGCTCGGTAACCTGGCTTCAGATCTCATCTCGATATTATGAAGACGCTCTTCGGTCCATTATGTTCCAATCTTGACCAATCATACGAAGGTCGAAACCGATTTTCACCGTATACAATATCTATCCTCACTCTAACTTCTTGTTGTATCTGCGTATAACTAAAAATTTTATGTATGATATACCATTGCAAATGTTTTAAACTTGTTCGAGTGCTTCCTTTTGATGCAAACCAAAGTGTCTGATACTCCCATCTGTGCATATTATACCCCGTCCAAATTTGCATTTTCTCTTTTGAGTGTGGAAATCCACCTGCAATCCGTAAATAAAGAGGTGTTAATGGGTATCTAGATCATCCTCTTCACATAAACAGCAGTTCACATTTCATATGGAATGTTCATTAGCAACAATCTATCTTTGGTCAAGAGCTTATTAGCCAACAAAAGGGGGGAAAAAAATATGTGCCTAGGCAAAGACGAAGCCACCCAAACCAATTTTGAAGCGTCAGATTTATTTAACATCCCCAACATGGAAATAATATAAGTACTTGAGGCAGGATAAACACCATTGGAAGTCTACTGATATCTATCATTCAAGTACCAGGCGCGTATTTGTGTCTTCAACTTATGTAGTTTTTTTCAGTACCAGTTACAATCTACCAGACAAGTTATTTTTAAATCTTTACCTCTCATGTTAAGTGTTAATAATGTGAAATAATTGTTTATAAATTCTCTTTAATTCCAGCAATATAAAAAAATTAGTAGTAACTTGGTGAATTTAGCGTGTGTGTATATATTACTCACATGTTCCAAAAAGAATAAGTTACTTTCTTATTAATTTATTTCAAAAAAAATAACATCTTTCTAAATTAAAAATAATTNTTAGTAGTAACTTGGTGAATTTAGCGTGTGTGTATATATTACTCACATGTTCCAAAAAGAATAACGTTACTTTCTTATTAATTTATTTCAAAAAAAATAACATCTTTCTAAATTAAAAATAATATAACTTAAACTTCATATTTTACCTTTAATGACAAACTTTTATAGCCCTCAAAAATTTTATGGCATCTTTATGATCAAAAGTTTTAGAAATCTTAAAGCCACACAAATATTATCGCATACAAAAGTCTTTTTTCCCTTACATTTCTTGTCAAGTCAAACTATGACATATAAATTGAAACAGAGGTAGAATCATTATATTGGTTCATAAAATTTTCATGTAAAATTTTGTATAAAAGTGACATATCTTAGGGTTAATTTGACAACAATATGAGGTGTTGTAATTTCAAGAAACTTGAAACTTTAGGTTAAAATGTGATAAAAATGATTTTCAATTTAACATAGCTATATATATATATATATATATTAGCTCAAACGAAAGGACAATTAAAGTCGCTCTAGTATTCTAATAAAGAAACAAAGGAATTATTTGAGAAAGGTTATTCCACGCATGCTATGTTAAGTTAAATGATAAAGTCTCATTTAGTTAAAAATGCTCCCTTTGACAATAAAATAACCAAATAGAATTATATATATGAACAGCCAAACTCGTGAACGTGACGTTTGGGTCCCCCAAACACTTAAAGAAAAGTCATACTTGAGCTCCAATTAGACGAGATTATAAACCCTACACATGAGAGAGAGGAAAAACAAAAAAAAAAAGGGAAAAAAGGACAAATGAGTTCCATTTTGTTCTACGAAGAAATTCTAAGAGTAAGAAAAGATCTTCCCCTTAGACCTTTAGACCTGACCAAGAAAGTAAAACAAGTAGATATAAATTCAGAGAAAAAAAGTCCCTCCAGTTTTTATTTACCTTTAAAATCGGATAATAATTTAATTTGTAAGTCGTTTTAATGATACGTAGATTAACTTGACACAAAATGATAAATTAGATTGCAATTGAAATAGATAATGGTAAAGTAAATGCAAACCACACGAATTGAACAGTTTAAGCCTCGGAAGATTAGCCACCCTCGAGCCGAACGTATTTCGATTGATATCAAGAAGAATAAGAACTTAAAAAAAATAATAATATGTTGCTTTGGAATGCGTGTTACAGTGTCCTCAATGAATTATCAGACCCCCCTTTATATAGTAGAGGAGTCCTACTTTAGGTACAATTCTATAAAAGGTAAAAATCCCTTGATTAGCTGATTCTCGGTTCCTTACTGATACGCGCCGAGATTCTCGCCGTAATATCCGACCGGTCACGGATATTTCGATCTTATGTTGGTTATGTTAACAATGTTTTTTCAAGTTCGATTGGGGCTAAGGTCGACTCCGGGATTATGGACTCAATGTTCTCGAAGGCAGGCGTTCATACCCCGGGTTCTAGCTCTGTGGGGCTCGGTCGATTTTCAGTCTTTGGTTGTCATGTTCTGAGCCTAACCTGCCATGTCGTAGGCGAGCTCGATTTCGAACGTATATAGATAGTCCCCTCATTTTCTGGAGAGTAGACGACGAGAAACGACATGAGCTTCCGATTCTTTCTTCGACACCACGCGACAGAAACGACAAAACAACCAAAACGTCTCGTCAGTCAAGTCTTTATGGCATTAAATGTTTGTTAGCTGCTGGTCGGCCACTCCTGGATGTGAACCGTCGTTGAAAAACTATAAATACCCCCTTATTTACTCATTCAAACTTTACATTAAAATCTTTCGCCCTCGTACCTTAGCAATCTCAATATTTTCAGGCACTTATATTTCGGTTATTTGAGATCGTTTTATAAGAACTTCTGTTCCGTCTTTATCCAGGCCATCAAGTGTACTCTTTGAACTTCCTCTTTTTCCTTCCCTTTCCTTTATTTTCAAAGAAATGGCGAAGACATCAAAAACCGTTCCCCAAAACAAACTCCTTCTACCTCACGGCCAGCTACTGAAGAGACTGTTTTACGTACTGCTATCGAGGAACCAGTACAGGAACCTCCTCCGAAAATGTTCATCCCGGGGGGTGCCCAGTCAATGTTGATTTTAAGGTCGAAAAGCCCTCCTCCGTACCAGGACGGTGCGAGGAGGTCTCAAGGTACATCTGCTCGATCACCGAGAACATTCTTTCCGAAGTCAAAAAGGATTGTAACTGGGTTGACAAATATGTGGTGGTTCCCGGACCTGACGAAGCCATCACCACCCACGTCGAAGAATTTTTAAGTGTTTATACTTATCCCTTCACGCTGGGCCCCTTGAACCCGGTTATCATCGACTTTTGCAAAAGATACGAGATAACACTCAGTCAAATTCACCCTTCTTTCTGGAGGATCGTAATCCCCCTCCGTTTCTTTGTAAACAAGATCGGAGGATGCCCTTTCACTATCGACCATCTCATGCATTTATACAGTCCTCGACTCTACCGAGCGGGACTGATCAAGCTCGCTCGTCGGGCTAGTAAAGCCCCGTTCTCGAATATTGATGAGGATAGGGATCAAGGTTGGCTAGGTTGTTTCATTTGAGTGAGGACCTCGGACTTGATCCCGGCTAAGCACATGCGGTTCCCCGAGAAGTGGAACATGTCACGTAAGTATAATTCTGCTTCCAAAATTTAATTTATCGTTCTTTTACTTCCTTTTTATCGGTGTTCTGTGGTGGTGCAGCTGTTGCTCGAGTCCCGAATATAGTTCTTAGACTCAAGGAGTGGGTCGAGGGCATCGTATCACAAAGGCCTTATTCCGAGCATTCGTGGCGCGAGCTTTCAAAGGGCCGATGGGAGGCCCGTTCTCATGGTGATATCTCTTTAATGGGTAATATTTGGTTTTCCTTTTGCATCATTAAATTCTCACTTGTTTTATTTCCTTTTGCAGGTTTATCCAAGGATGTCCAAATGAGGCCCCCATCCGGTAGCGATGATTTCCCACCGAGTCCCCTGCTCCGAGACAGGGTGAAGAGAAGAAAAGAAAAAGGGCCCCGAGTTCTCCGAGCTCGGAGAAGAAAAAACCAAAGAGAAGGCCGGTGCGTAAATCCAAATTAAGTACCAACGCTCGAGCACCACCTTCGAGTTCTCTCTATCGGTTGAGGGATGAATCCTAGGGAGAACAAGAGGAAGAAGCCTTCAATCTGGTGGCCCGAGTGTCGTCACGACTCGATGGGCAAGGGACCTCCAAACTAGAGGGAGACGATGCCCATCTTCATCAAGTTAGGGAGGTCGAGGAGGGGGCCGAGAAAAGGGGATTTTTGAGGGTCTGATTTCATAATTCATTTTGGGACTCTGAGAGCTCGATTTGAGGCACAATTTCGAGGGAGTTTCAGAGAGGACTTTGGGGTAAGTAATTGTAACTCATTTTTGATTAATTCCCATGAATCTACTGTTGTTTTCACCATTTAGTTAGTGATTTTAGTTGGAAATTTGGGAAAAGATTGAGAAAACTTCTTAGGCTAAAAATTGGGGATTTGAAAGGCGATTTGAGGTCGGATTTGAGTAATTCTTTTATGGTTGGACTCGATATCAATGTGTATTCGGATTTTATTATTTTGGTCGGGTTCCGAGATGTGGGCCTGGGTCGATTTTTAGAGCGATTTTTCAATTGTTTGCTAAAGTCGTAATTTCATTATTTAAATTAGTTTCCTATAGTTATATTTATAGTATGAAATTATTTTGGCTAGATTCGAGCCGATCGGAGTTGGAAAATTGAGGGAAAAGCCTTCTTATTAATTGATTGAGTGAGGTTTGAGGTAAGTGACTGGTCTAACCTTGTATGGGGGAAATTCCCCTTAGGATTTGGTATTGTTGTGAAAAGTTTTGATATGTAAGGTCCGTGTACGCGAGGTGACGAGTGCGTACACGGGCTAAATATTGAAATTTCGATTTTGTTTAAGTAGTTTCCTTTTTACGCCTTAACTGAGTTACTTTAGCATGTATAGTCATTATGTTTAGCCAAGTTTCACTTGTCTACTTGTCTTATCTCTTATTTGCAACTTGCACTACATGCTTAGTTGAATTACCTGTTTTCTTGATTCTATATTCCTTATTTAAGTGTGGGATTTTTTACTTGAAATTGCTATCCTTGAAATATCGTTGTTTCAGTTGTTATGGTTTGGTTTCCGTGATTATTGTTGAGATGATTGTTTGGTTTTTGCACGAAGTTTCTGCCGTGTGGTTATTATTGTTGCACGAGGTTTCTGTCATGCGGTGTGATTATTGATACGCATGGGTGGTATAGGGTCTGGGTATTGAAACGCATGCGGTGAGATAAGTTGGGCTTGATACGCATGGCTAGTAGGGGAACTACTAGAAGTCATGCGGTGTGATAAGGTTGGCTAAAACACGGGATGTTATTTCGGGAAAATAATTTTTAAAATAAAATAGAAAGGCTCCCGTGGTGATATAAGGAAAGATTGCAAGATATTTACTTTTGGAAGTACGAGGTGGTACCTCGGGAGTGCCCCTGTTGCTTTCCTCTATTTGTTGTATTGTTGTTGTTGTTGTTATTGTTGTTGTTAAATTTTGCTTTCCTTTCATGTTGTATTTGTCTTTCTTTGATTCTTTGTTATTACCTTCCATAAGTTCTCACTGTTTCACTTTTCTGTTATTTCATTATATTATTATATCTTCTGCCTTGTTTCTTATTATTTCCAGTTGGGCCCTGACCTGACTTCGTCACTACTCTACCGAGGTTAGGCTTGGCAATTACTGGTATCATTGTGGTGTACTCGTACTATGCTTATGCACATCTTTTTGTGCAGATCTAGGTACTACCTACCAGACTAGGTATCGGTGATCTAGTCCGTACGTGGAGACTTCAACGTACATCTGCCAGTGTCCGTAGACCTCGGAGTCCCCCTCTATATTTATTATGTTGTTTCCTTAACCTCATTAGACTCTGATGTATAGGAATATTTAGTATTTCTCTTTAGAGCTTGTGACTTATATCTACCGGGTTTTGGGAGTTGTTTATACTTGAGTTGCAGTTTTATTTATTACATTTGTTGACTTTTTGAGTTTTAGCCTAATATTTCAGTTATTCCGCATACTTGTTAGGCTTACCTAGTCTTAAAGACTAGGGTCCATCACGACATCCTACGAAGGAAAATTGGGGTCGTGACAAGTTGGTATCAGAGAACTAGGTTCATAGGTGTTATGAGTCACAAGCAGGTTTAGTAGAGTCTCGCTGATCGGTACTGAGACGTATGTACTTATCTTCGGGAGGCTATGGAACCGATAGAAAAAACTTCACTTCTTTGATTCCTTATCGTGCGAAATAGTTGACTTCCGGATTCCTAAACTTCTATCTTTCTATTCTCTTATAAATGGTGAGGACACGCATAGCCGGATCAGATGACCAGACACCTGTGCCCCTACTAGAGCCGCGAGAGGCCGGGGTAGAGGCCGAGGACTTCCACGTGGTGCAGCCAGAGCACCCGCATGAGCTGCTACAAAGGAGCCACCAGTAGCTCCAGTTGGAGGGCAGGCACCTGAGACGCCTGTTACTGCACCAGCCCTCCAGGAGACTCTCGCCCAGTTTCTGGGCATGTTCAGCACTTTGGCTCAGGCAAGGTTGATACCACTTGCTCCTGCCACATCTCAGGCCGGGGGAGGAGCACAAACTACCACCACTCGTACCCCAGAGCAGCGGGTCTAGGTCGACCAAGTTCCAGAGGTCATACCAATGCTGCCAGTAGCCCCAGTTCAGCGCGAGGTTAGGGCAGCAGTTTCTGAGGAGTAGCAGCTCAGGCTCGAGAGGTATAAGAAGTACCACCCTCCTACTTTCGGTGGCTTGGCGTCAGAGGATGCCCGGGGTTTTATTGAGGAGTGCCACCGTATCCTCAGTACTATAGGTCCGGTTCAATGATTTGGCTAGGCATGCACAAGCTTTAGTTGCTACTGTTCTAGATAGAGTTCGCGATTTATCGAGGGGCTCAACCCTAGTATCAGATTTAGCATGGCCCGAGAGTTGGAGATGGACATCGCATACCAGCAGGTAGTGGGGATTGCTAGGAGATTAGAGGGTATGCTAGCTGGGGATAGAGAGGAGAGGGAGGCCAAGAGGTCTCGAGAGTCTGGCACATACAGTGGTACCCGTGCCCAAGTTGCAGCTCGTCATGGTAGGATCTATGTGAGTTACCTTGTTCATTCAGCACTTCCAGCTTCCAGCGGTATTCCGACCACTCCTAGGCCTCAGGCTCCCTATTATGCACCGCCATTGTCTAGTGCATCTCCTGTACGGGGTACTTTCAACGGTCAGTCCAACCGATCAGGCCCGAGTCACCCACAACAGCCACATCATCCGAGAGCTTGTTTTGAGTGTGGTGACACTCGTCATGTGGTGAGGGATTGCCCAGACTCAGGAGGGGTGTACCTCCACAGATTACTCAGGCTCTACGTATTCCACCGGGTCCTCAAGCTTCTCAGTCCATGATCGCCGCACCAGTTGCCACCCCCACTTGCACATCCAGCTAGAGGTGGAGGTCGAGTAGGTAGAGGTTGCCCTAGAGGGGGAGGCCAGGCCAAATACTATGCTCTTCCTGCTAAGACGGAGGCAGTTGCATCCGACTCTATCATCACAGGTATTGTTCCGGTTTGTCATAGAGATGCATCAGTCTTATTTGATCCGGGCTCCACTTATTCCTATGTATCATCTTATTTTGCTCCGTATTTGGGTGTATCCCATGATTCCCTTGAGTTCTCCTGTCTATGTGTCTACACCCGTGGGGGATTCTATTATTGTTGACCGTGTGTATCAGTCGTGTTTGGTTGTTTTTAGTGGTTTTTATACCAGAGCCAATTTATTATTGCCTAGTATGGTGGATTTCGATGTTATCTTGGGCATGGACTGGTTGTCGCCCCATCGTGCTATTCTTGATTATCACGCCAAGACGGTGACGTTGGCTATGCCAGGTATGTCGCGGCTAGAGTGGAGAGGTACTTTAGACTATGTCCCTAACATGGTTATCTCATTTCTAAAGGCTCAGCGGATGGTTGAGAAGGGGTTTGATGCATATCAGACATATGTGAGGGATGTTAGTGTTGATACTCCTACCATCGAGTCAAATTAGGTAGTGAGGGATTATCCAGACGTATTCCCGGCGGATCTTCCAGGCATGCCATCCGACAGGGATATCGACTTTGGTATTGATTTGTTACCGAGCACTCAGCCCATTTCTATTCCGCTCTATCGTATGGCCCCGATAGAGTTAGGTTGAAAGGGTTAAAGGAACAGTTGCAAGAGTTGCTAGATAAGGGCTTCATTCGGTCCAGTGTGTCGCCTTGGGGTGCTCCAGTCTTATTTGTAAAGAAGAAGGATGGTTCTATGCGAATGTGTATTGATTATCGATAGTTGATCAAGGTAACAGTGAAGCACAAGTATCTATTTCCATATATTGATGACCTATTTGATCACCTCCAGGGTGCCACAGTGTTCTCTTTCGACTTGAGTTCATGCTATCATCAGTTGAAGATTCGGGAGTCATATATCCCGAAGATTGCTTTCAGGCCTCGGTATGCTTATTACGAGTTCCTTGTGATTCTTTTGGGCTGACCAACGCCCCAACAATATTCATGCACTTGATGAACAGTGTATTTCAGTCCTATATTGACCCGTTCGTTATTGTATTTATTGAGACATTCTAGTGTACTCCCGGAGCCGGGAGGATCATGAGCAGCACCGAAGGACTATGCTTCAGACCTTGAGAGAAAAGAAGTTATATGCAAAATGTTTGAAGTATGAATTCTGGCTAGATTCAGTGGCAATTTTGGGTCATGTAGTATCGAGTGAGGGGATCAAGGTAGATCCGAAGAAGATTGAAGCAGTGTAGAGTTGGCCTAGACCATCCTTAGCTATAGAGATCTAGAGTTTTCTTCGCTTGGCGGGGTATTACCGTCGATTTGTAGAGGGTTTCTCGTCTATTGCAGCACTTATGACCAGGCTAACTCAGAAGGGTGCTCCATTTAGGTGGACCGGGGAGTGCAAGGAGAGATTTCAAAAGCTCAAGAGTGCTTTGACTACAACCCTAGTATTGGTATTGCCTACTGGTTCGGGGTCCTATACGGTGTATTGTGATGCGTCGCGCATTGGTCTTGACGTGATATTGATGCAGGACAGTAGGGTGATTGCCTATGCGTCTAGACAGCTGAAGGTGCATGAGAAGAACTATCCTATCCACGACCTTGAGTTAGTAGCTATTGTTCATGCCTTGAAGATCTGGCGGCACTATTTGTACGGTGTCCTTGTGAGGTCTACATCGATCACCAGAGTCTTCAGCATCTGTTTAAACAGAAGGATCTTAACTTGCGGTAGTGGAGGTGGTTGGAATTGCTTATGGACTATGATATCACCATTCTATATCATCCCGGGAAGGCCAATATGGTGGTCGATGTCTTGAGCCGCAAGGTAGAGAGTTTGGGCAGCTTAACATATCTACCGGTAACAGAGAGGCCTTTAGCCTTAGATGTTCAGGCCTTGGCCAACCAGTTTGTTAGACTGGATATTTTCGAGCCGAATCGAGTTTTGGCTTGTGTGGTTTCTCAGTCTTCTCTTTATGATCATATTAGAGAGCGTCACTATGATGACCCCCATCTGTTTGTTCTTAAGGACACGGTTCAGCATGGTGATGCCAAAAAGGTCACTATTGGAGAGGACGGTGTATTACGGATTCATGGCAGGCTATGTGTGCCCAATGTAGATGGGTTGCGTGAGTTAATTCTCCAGGAGGCTCATAATTCACGGTACTCCATTCACCCAGGTGCCGCGAAGATGTATCAGGACCTGAGGCAATATTATTGGTGGAGGAGAATGAAGAAGGACATCGTGGAATATGTATCTCTATGCCTATATTGTCAAGAGGAGAAGTATGAGCATCAACAGCCAGGTGGATTGCTTCAGAAGTTAGAGATTCCAGAGTGGAAATGGAAGCGGATCACTATGGATTTCGTTTTTGGGCTCCTACAGACCAGAGGAAGTTCGATGCAGTTTGGGTGATTGTGGACAGATTGACCAAGTTAGCTCATTTCGTTCCTGTGGTTACTACTTACTCTTTGGAGCAGCTGGCTCAGGTTTACATTCACGAGATTGTCAGGCTTCATGGCGTGCCGGTATCTATCATCTCTAACAGGGTGTGCAGTTTACATTGCGGTTCTGGAGAGCCATACAGCATGAGTTAGGTACTCGAATGGAGTTAAGTACGACATTTCACCCTCAGTCGGACGGACAGTCCGAGCGCACTATTCAGATATTGTAGGATATGCTTCGTGTGTGTGTGATAGATTTTGGGGGTTCTTGGGATCAGTTCTTGCCACTTGTGGAGTTTTCCTACAATAATAGTTTTCGGTCAAAACTTCAGATGGCCCCGTATGAAGCTTTGTATGGTAGGCGGTGCCGGTCCCCGGTTGGTTGGTTCGAGCCAGTTGAGGCTAGACTATTGGGTATAGGCGTGGTTCAGGATACTTTGGAAAAAGTTAAATTGATTCAGGATTGACTTCATACAGCCTAGTCCCGACAGAAAAGTTATGTGGATCGGAAGGTTCGCGACGTCACATTCATGCTTGGGGAGCGGGTCTTACTGCGAGTGTCGCCCATGAAGGGTGTTATGAGATTCGGGAGGAAGGTCAAGTTGAGCCTTAGGTATATCGGGCCTTTGAGATTCTTGAGAGGGTTGGAGAGGTGGCTTACAAACTTGCACTACCACCTAGTCTCTCTGCAGTTCATCCAGTGTTCCATGCTCCGTAAGTAGCACATCGATCCGTCTCATATGTTAGACTTCAGCTCAGTCCAGTTGGACAAGGATCTATCTTATGT